>JAHWFP010000392.1:1100-26807 GCA_023313725.1 Lithobius niger | reverse complement strand
GTTTAATTATCTTTCATTTGGCCCTACTCCCATCTTTGTAGGTGCCTTGGTTCAAGAGGAGTAGAGGTACAAACACACTCATGCACACGCACATCATACTTTTTTCATGATGTAGATTTTTTCTTCCTCAAATCGCGAAAAACTGCTCTGAAACATGTTCAGAGGGGAGCAAAAAGTTTGGTCTGCTAACAATGCTCAACTACAACAATTAAGATTTGCTATATTGTTGTGTTCCAATGCATTGCATTGAACATAACAATACCATAATTCTTAATTGTTGTAGTTGATCATTGTTAGCAGACCAAACTTTTTGCTACCCTCTGTTCATGATGTCAAAGTTCGATTAGGCAAAGTTACTGTTCAGGCAAACTTATCAGAAAAATACCTAAAAGGATGACGTATTTTACATCATACTACATATTGATCTTAAAATTGATTTTGTTTCAACTGGCTGGACGCATGGAAAAAAGCAGACCTTAAAAGGTTGGTAAACATTCACGTTTCAAACCACGGAGTTCAGCGCATTGAGCGAGCAAAGCGATTGCCACGTTAAGTAAACCTTTTCAATGTATGTGTCGCTTTGCTCACTCAATCTTTCATTAAGCGTTACTCTCACCACACTTCCGGAGTCTTGGGGGGGGTCTTACTTCCTGGCGTACAAAAGTGAAAATAAACAAACAAATCGTACGTTTTGAATGATGTGGAGAAAATGCAGGCGCGCTGAGGAATGAGATGAACGAACTGTGAGCAACACCTGGAATTAGTTTGAGAGGAAATAATCAGAACATCGATCTTGTGATGCTCGGTGGATCAAAGAAAAATCATATGAAGAATGGATCGATGCCAATAGAGCGAGCGAAGTAAACCATATGGCTAGTCATACAGTAATAATAAAGTTTCAGTCAGTCTTTATAAGGAACTTATATTTTATGGAGATGAAGTGACCAAGATTGAAACCAACGACTAACTGCACAGACGTTTCTCTGTTTTTTCAGAGCCGTCTCTCCACAGCTGTAGCGAGACGACTTGATACTTAATACCTGATATTTAAAACTTGAAACCTTAACACCTGATTTTATTTCATTCAGCAGGATGAGATATCTCAATTACAGGATGAAAACAAAAATTATATATAAAATTATAATAAACAGCAAAGTATCAGGTAATAACAGACAAATAAACAAAACAGGAGTGTAAAACTAAACAAAACTACCAAGTCACTCCAGCCCTTACTCTGTATGGTTCAAGTCCGTTTATGCCGACTGAAGATGCTGTGCATAGTACACATCACTGTGTAATAGTAGTTAGCCTGCACACGAACTGTGTACTGCTTGGTGATAACAGAACTTAGTTTTGTTGTACTTTGTTTCCTGAAGTTGTTATTTTCTTAGAACTTAAAAACTGACATCATATTTATAGATGTTCGGTTTAAAAACTATTTCAAAAGTCTGCAGTGTTTATCTGAGACTTAAATTATGTCATTCCGCGCAATGAGCCATTGTCTCCATTACATGAATCGAGCAGAAAGAAATAGAGCGTCTTTACTAGTGTGGTAAGTAAACGGATGATAACACTGCAACTAGAAAACTCCTTGAACATCACACGAAGCTGCTTCATCGTGTCTGCCACTTGCATCAACTGTTTTCGTTTGAAATTTCAGCTATTTTGTGATTTGTGCTTTGTAAATTGAGTACTCTCAATACACAATTTGTGTACTTTGTGAGTCAAATAGCGCACAAAAGGTGTACTATCAGTGCACAAATTGTGTGGAGGCTGAGGTGGTTTATCAGTCACATCGTCTTCAGAGTCAGTGAACTGTATATACATATCCGGAGAGTATATAGGTAACGACACACTTACTTCCCCAAAAGTTAATATTTGGGTAAAACTAGTAACTACTTTCAGCGATTACCTCCAGATGGGACCGTCGTCATTGAAGCCACATTTATGTTACTGATCGTCGTCATGGCGATCGCAACTATTTAGCGTCTCGAAAACAAAGGGATTATACTAAGAATACTGAATTAATCGCTTAAAAAACATAGTAGGTCAGAGTAGGATACAAAATTAATTTTAAGCTAGACAGAACTGGCTGATTAAGATTTCAAAACGGGTTGTAGCCTAGTTTCGAGTGGAGCTAAGTTTAAGGCATGGTTTTGTGCGCTGAGAAGTGTCCCGAGCGGGGCGTCACTCGGATGAATCTTCCGTGGCTAAAATTTCTTGCATCGAACTGAATAAGGTTTGGATCGAACACGCATAAGTTCTTCAACTTCGGATGTTGCCCACGCACGAGTATTTCGTCAATTTCCGAAAGTATTGTTGCTATTACCACGGTTACTTGACGCTCACATGCCGCCATGTTCGATTTCAAATTTCGACTGACAAGGCGCCTTCTGGTGCCGTTACTGGAAGCAGGTATCACTTTACCCCACATCTTCGGAAAATCGGCATTACCTGCTTCTCTACCCTGGTCCATACTAACGGGCAGAGTCAGGTTTAACCATTTTCAGCCCCTAGCTAAACAAGCGCCCCCCCCAAAAAAAAAAAACTGTCAATCTTGCATTTGCTTTTTTTATTCTGTCACCAGTTAAAAACATTAATTCACGCCAGCGAGGGAAGTGGAAAGTACCGGAAAAGGGCGTTCATAAGTAGCCTAAGTGTTTCGCTTGAAAACATGAATAAAGGGAAATGAAAACATAAATTCCCTCCAGTGTAATGAAGCCATTATGAATACGATTAAATTTCGAGTGAAAAAAAAAATTGTATTTATTATTGATTGGCATCGCAGCCTGGAAGCCGGCGCTGTGATGGCGCCCCCTGGATATCGGCACCCCGTGGCTACAGACTAGTCTGTGTGCGGAAATCGGCTACTGCAAAAGGGTCATCGAATTCTTAGTAATCACCAGTTTTTAAATTCATGATTATTTTGCTTTGTGTTTCAATTAAAATGACACACGGCGTGCCTTATAACAATCCGCGTGACAAATTACAGCTACGCGCAGATCGTCATCCGAGCAATTACAGCGCGAAGGTCGGCTGGGGGTAGTAGCTGCGTTCCTCGCATAGCTGCTGTCTCGATTGGCTTTGGAAATAGTACACGAGACAGAATCAAGTCACCGATTGTGTCGTCACAAACCGGAATGAATCTTGTATTTTAAAATCACAATTTATAATTTTCTAGGCTAGTGTCTTATAATTTTGCTTCGGCGGTCTATTGGAATAATTAATTTTAATTTTTACCGCATTAGTCTATTAGATTGTAGATCTCATGGTAATTATTAGAAAATTAGTAGATTTACGCACAGAGATGAGACGTCATGATTATTGTATGCGCGCAATGCATCATATAGTTACGGGTCGTTCTTAAATATAGTTAACAATATTCAACAAAAAATCTCCTAGACGCCACATTTTAAAACGGTTTTTTGGCAAGGGAAAGACTAACGGTATGTAACGGTAAGTACGACCTTTGGAGCCGTACTAGATGTGGTGGATCGAGAAAAATGGCGCTGGGAGGTATATCTCTTTAACTATGTATTCACTGCACAGAGTCGGTAAACTTTTTTTTGTTGAGTAAAGATCAACAGTAGCCCACTGACTGGGCCAGACAACTCGCAAGCAAAGATCAACATGTTTCACAAATTTTCAGCACGATCTTTATGTGTCTTGAACACAAACAAGAAAATGTAAAAAAACAAAAACATAAAAAAATTGGGAATCCACATCATATTACACTAGAGAGCCACCATCTTTGGTGTATGTGTGGTGGCTTCCCCATTTATTGATTGTTTTTTTTTTTAATAATTTCTTGCTTGTGATCAAGACATATAAAGATCGTGCTGGAAATTTATGAAACGTGTTGATGTCCTTTCCTTGCGAGTTGTCTGGCCCTGTCAGTGGGCTGCTTTTGTTCTTTATGTCTTCATTGACACAAAATACTAATAAATAAAAACTACCGTATGATTTCATATGATGGATATCTGCAGTTCTGCAAGCTACTTCACGTTATAAACACTGGCAATAACACATGCAGTGACAGAACTGTTCAAAATAAATCTAGAATAAACAGGATGGAAAGCCAGATGTGTTGGATTAGTGGTAAATAAATACAAATGCAAACCTATTTCCGTGGCTTTTTGGACTTAAATGTCAGACTGCCTGAGTGGGGAATTGAACCCACCACCTTTGAAAACCAAAGGTGAAGGTCATACCGCTGAGCCATACTAACACGGTATCGATGTGTTTGAGTGTTTGTTGATCTCAAAGGTCGAGGATTCAATACCCACTCAGGCAATCTGATATTTAGGTTTGCATCTGTATTATTTGCTACTAAAAATAAAACAAGTGTTGTTAGGACAACGGATGTGCTTTTTTTTAAAGTATTTAACGAAAACGCTTACCGGTATGTTAAAGTAAACAGTATCCACTCAAAACCAAAACTGGTAAAACTGACGCCGCCAAGTATCCAAAAGGGGTTGGCCTTTGAAAGTAGCGATATCATTCAACCAGGGAAAGGCCGCCAAGGTTAATCCCATTAGCAAGCGAACTTGGCTCATTGCCCTCTTCTTTAATTTTATTGTCTATAATTATCTAGACAACTAGCGTGTGTCTAGATAATTATAAGTTAAAAGTTTTGTTGGTGTGAAGATTTCAATCATGCATTTACTATGGCCGAGTATGATACGCTAATGTTTTAAAGGTTTCTTCTTAGCCCACGTTACTTATAAAACGTTTTTGTGTGTCTTTCAGTTAACAACGTCAAAAACGTTTTCCAGGTGTGTCTGAAATGTTTTATATAATTACACAACACGTCAGGGAGCAAGCAACGGCCCCATCATTGCGGGAAAGCTTTTAAGGACATCATGCTTCTCGAGAGCTTTAAGCCTTATATATTTAGGCCAGTATGAATATGAACAGGGCTGGTAGAATCTAGACACATGCCAGTGCGTCGCGCCAAGTTAGGCAACAAACATCACATCAATTCAATTGTCGAGGTCGTAACCTATTGTTGCGCGACGTCATAGCGTCAAGTGTCTTATATCTTGAAGCAGAGTTGGGCACATTTCAGATACTTGGATAAAAATAATTAATGCGGTGCAAAAGCTTAAATTGTGTTGAAATCGGCAGCAATGACCCACCTGGCAAAATTTCACTCGTGTAGGAATGCCAGCTAAGCTGCTTTCAATGCAAAATCTGACCCTCAATAACGTTGCAAATGTGTAACTAGCTAGCTAGCTATATAATTCTAGTCCGCTTATCCCTATGTCAATTTCCATAGGGTGATTATTCATCGATACCAAGATAACGGGAAGGCTTCCAGCTATGAAATTGGACGAATGGGTGCAGTACAACACGAACTGCGTACCTTTTATGGTTTGGAGCCCGGGGGTGTAACGGGGATGGCATGGGAGGACGCGTAAGAACGAAAATATTGTTATAACTATTGTTAGTATTGTCAGCATCGTCTCTCATTGGACGGCCAAAGTTCGGACAATGACAACGTGTATACTGACGTGCGTACCTAGACACACACTAGTGTATCACGATAAATCTAAACAACGTTGCGAAGAAATTGTATTTACGTCCAATTCACAAAAACTAAACAAACTGTGAAAACAAAGCAAAAGGAACAAAGCCAAAAACTGGTGAAGAGGCCACCAAGTTGAGAGTGGTTCGGCCCTTCGTTCGGCCTCTAGGCAAAAAGTAGTAGGAAAATGTTGAAAACCAATTTCTTGTTAAGGGGGCACTTCATTACATATCTGCACGGTAGTGGAGTTGAGTCTAATACATAAATAAAAAAAAAAAAGATTGACATTATATCAAAAACCAAAACCGGTAAAAGTGGCCGCCAAGTTCCGAATGGTTCGGTCCTTCAAATGAGTGATATCAACACACCAAAACATCCGCCAACTTAATGGCACCGCTTAATAGTTTGAAAGTTAAATGAAAGCTAGAACATTGCTACTTTGGGTAGCAATGTTCAAGTTTTCACTTAACGTCCAAAGTATTATTCGGTGCAATTAAGTTAGCGAATGTTTTGGTGTGTTTATATCACTCCTTTGAAGGGCCAAACCATTCGGAACTTGGCGGCCACTTTTACCGGTTTTGGTTTTTGATATGATAGAAGTGATCATTAGAAAGAGGGGATCATTAGCAGTAGGAGGGGATTTGAGTCACTGGATGCGCTGATTGAGTGATTTAAGAGAATGAAAATCGGTTAAATGAATCAACTCGGTTGAAGATGGAAATACACATGAGCTACGATGCCTAACCAATGTTGCAAACCGTGTATTGAACACCTTCAGCTCATGTTTTTGTATGTTAACAATCGGGTAAGCTGGAAGAGCCCGCAACTGCCTCAAAGAGAGAATAAGACGATCAAAGTTACGTTTCATCTTGAGTTTAGGAATCGAACCACGGATTTTTGGGAGGCGGTGAAGGTGACTCCATTGGATTCGTCATTTATTTCTTCCTTTTCCTTCCGTTTTTTCTATGTAATTGGTTGTGGCCAATTGGTTGAGTTGTACACGTGCCTCTGTCCACCGCAAATTAACGCGCCCCTTAAAAACCCACGCTTCTCATTTAACGATCCCGAAGGCACCTAATTAAAAATTTAAAGACCCTTAATAGTCGTTCTCTTCAGTTTTTTTTCCATCTGCAACAAACTCCCCTAGAATAAGTAATATTTCGTTTTGGTCGGCGCCAAGTGGGTGTATCCAACTTAAGACGTGGCCAATATTTTATTTAACGCATCTTGAAAGAGTCATTATAATCCCATTACAGGAAAGCGGGAGGTTTTCATCTGTAAGAGGGGTTAAGAAAAATGGGGGTAGGGGCTAACCTCCCGCAGAGGGGGTCACCAGTTGGGGTCAAGACTGGAACGTACTGATCGCCTTCAGAAGCTAATGTTGATACGTTTGCAGCTCATTAATAACCAGGTTCCTTAAGTTTTTTTTCCTCTTTCTTAGGGTTTTTTTTCTTTCATTTACCCTCCGTGTTTTCTTGTTTCCTACGCCTTCCTTATACCCGTCTCGTCTTGTACTTTTACCCCCACAGGCGTGAAGAATGTGGTTCCCTTCTGACAGGGTACTTACGGAACGAAATATGGGAATTGTGGAAGGAAAACTAAATTGTATTATCTACCAGGGGATTCTTCAGTTGAATTTATCGAAAACGGCCAAATTCTGGGAGTGAGAGAGATGAACAGTTTTAATCGTGGAACGGACGCTAAAGGAATTCCAACTAAAAAGAGGGGAGGGAGTTTAATTTAGGGCTGAAGCAGATAGGAGTTAGAAGGATGAGGTCGGTTTCATTCTGCACCACGCCATTTAGATGTTTAAGGTAAAGTTTAACTGATCCGAAGTCAAAATAGCAAAGGAACACAAATAAACTTTCCCGCAAGGTTTCAGTTACGGCAATATTGCTTACTGTTTAGTCCACGTTAAACCGTACTGCTCTATTCATCCATTATACATGTGAATAAAATTGTAACCAAAGCCCAACTTTCAAAAACGTTGACGCTTAAACAAAGAAAGAATAATGTAAGGCTACACACTCAAGATGAAGATTTAGTTAAAAGTATTCCATCGGTTAAAATTAACCAGTGGTTTCAATATAGTGGCACTTCGCTCGAGAAAGCATGCGCAGAGACGCTTAAACGGCCCGCGTGTGGAACTATGGGTAAACAAACGCGAGTCAGATATAGCATCAAGCGATAGCATGGCTGGGACAGATAGTTATAAATCCCAACTAACCCAACTCTACTCCGGATTCACATTGGTTCACGAACTACGCATTTACGAAATAAATGTTCCACTTCCTTCCATCGTAGTCCCTCAATTTTATGAACAGAAGTCTTTAAAATTTACGGCCTCGTTCTTAGGTGTGAAGTAAATTTTTAGTGGAAAAATAACTCATTTAACTTTTTTGCATTAATACTTGTGAAATCTTGGGCAGCTGACATTGGAAAATTCTGCGTGATTTAATATCTCTTGCTCTGTACCAGTGATACGCCAAGTGCACCAAAACACGTAACAGTTTCAAAGGTATTCTCTCCTTTTCCAGGATAAGCAAATCTGCATATGACATCACTCCAAACCAGCGCGGGCCCCCCCCCTCCAACAAAAGTGAAATAACCCACTAAGTTATCTCATACAGAGCAATGATATCGGAGCGAAAAGGGTTGATAACATGTTTCTAAAGTGTCCACGAATGTTCACTTTAGGTTAATTAGTGAACACTCGATTAAGTGAAGTGTTTCACTGACTCCATCAGTTGGAGTGGCCACGGTTGGAGGAAAAAGATGGTAGCAGCCAATTTTTTCTCTGATATTACTGAAAGACAAAAAGTTAGAGGGCTCTTTCACCGTATTGGGTTTTAATTGTACATGATAACCTTTCTTCTATTGATTGTTTTTACTGTTCGATGCCATTTAGCCAATGTGTTTTGTTAGCATAAAGGCACATTTAGTTTTTTCTTTCAACTTCATAAAATTTGAAAGAAAGGTTTCCAATCCTCGCTTTCTTAGCATTCTTAGCATTCATTCATTATACAATACAATTACCTGGCGTTTTGTTGTGTCAACCCATAGCACGATCTAAGTGAGAGAAAATTATTGGAATTATTGGGTAATCTATACGTGGCCGTGTGCGGGTATGGTAATTAGCGTACTGTGTGTGGTGGTGAATTCTTGCAAACTGAATTTAGTACTTAGCTTTCTTAATTCATGTAATTGGTAGTTAGTATTTTTTTTTTTAATAGTTATCGTATTATTTTTGCGTGTGATTTTGCGGTTGTTTTGTTGTGGGACAGAATATTAGTTGTGAGAAACGTGTCAGTCAGAGCACATGGATTATTTGCAATGCATCAATTTTGACACTTAAAGCAATTTTAAGAAACGTTACACAAATTAAAGCTAGTCAAACGTGAATCTTAAAAAGGCTCATCTCCACTTCGTGAAATGACCGTACATTAGTATTTTTTGTTGTTTAAATCTGTTGCATAATAATGACTTCTGTGTTTACGATTTTTAAGTTCTCGTAATTAGTAAAAGAATAACACTGAATCCAGTATGGTCTCAGTTTTTATTTAAGGACGTAGAAGCAGTTGAGGCAGTGTAAAGTACATTTACAAATCAATTGGTAGTCTCTAGTCACTTAACTATGTTTCGAAAATCTCGAAACTTGACATGCTCGAATCAAGATGTCTTAAGGCAGACTTAATATTGACATATTTTATCAATAACCTAATTTCTGATGCTGATGCTTCTACGTTTTTTGAACTACGAGGCCCATGTATCACCCAGGGATATCGGTTGAAATGAATTGTAAAGAGGGTAAACTCGGATTAACCAAAGTTTATTTTTTATCATCGTGTGGTGGGGCCTTGGAATACCATGCAAGAGTGTTTACGAAAGTACCAATTGCACCGATTTAAAAACAAACTCCGAAATTATAGTTTGTTAGGATTCTTGTGTTGTTTTAAGTGACGAGGTGTATCGTACATATTTTTTGTATTGCGTTTGAGTTAGTATACGATTAGTATTGATTTGATATGTAAATTTTGGACATATAGTAATTTAATATGCAGTTTTATTGTTATGAATAATAGTATATTTCGTAACTTTGTAAAAAGAGTATTATAATTTGGGAAAGGCGTAGTGGCAATTGCCTTTCCTCGGCCCATTCATTATGAACAAAATTTATTTTTATTTTTATTTTTTCTTAGTTATATCCAAAACCCAAGAAGTGATGGAAGTTTTCGCTACTCAAGAGTACTGTAGCTGAGAGCTGGCAAATTTCTGCTCCCAACTGCTATCGCTAAATGTAGAGTTCTAGAAGCGTGACTGCAGCTGGTAGGAGAAAGTTGGTGGCACCATTTATGGTATTACTATTCTGAGTAGCGAATACTTGGTAAGTTTTAGTAAAAAGTGTTGATTTTTATCGACAGCACCGACAGCCCCGACAGCACCCGGCAGCACCAACAGCCCTGACAGCACAGACAGCACCGACAGCACCGACTGCATCGACAGCCCCAACAGCACCCGGCAGCACCGACAGCACCCGGCAGCACCCGGCAGCACCGACAGCTCCGACAGCACCGACAACACTGACAACACCAACAGCCCCGACAGCGCCGACACCACCTGGCAGCACCGACAGCCCCGACAGCACTGACAGCCCCGACAGCACCGACAGCACCAACAGCCCCTACAGCACCCGGCAGCACCGACAGCCCCGGCACCGACAACCAGACCGTTTTCCTCATTTTAATACATATTCATTCATAATTATATAATTTAATAAATACATAATGCATATTGTTCTTTAAGCGGTAAAGAACCTGTAGTATTAATTATTTGGTGTTTAAATGCCAATAAAAGAAAATCTTGACCCTTTTTGCTAACATTTGCGGCCTTTTTCTTCTGCTTGTTTTTAGTTTTGGATACGATATATGACTTCTTTTGGTTTAGATGGACTGTAAAGAATAGTAACATTGAATTTACAAGCATCATGACAATCCCTTCAAAGTTCTGAAGATTTTAACGACAACGTAGATGACTAAGAAAGAAATAAAAAAAACTCATATAGACCCAGTCATATACCATAACGTAGTATATTGGAGCAGCTGCTTTTTACACAATTTTTGAATGGCTGCTTAAAAAAATAAATACTGCATTAAAAAAAGCTTTCCAGGTGAAGTATTCGTTACCACGACTGCCCAATCACTATGTATTGCACGATGTGTGCTCCAGTATATATCTTGAAAACAGTTAATGTTGCGTTACTAACTGATGAACATGTATTCAAGGAAGGAGACTCTTTAACGTCAAAAATTATGATTTAATGTTAGGTCATTTCAAACCGAACAAGAGAAGGTCTAAATCTTAAAGTCAAGTTACTATGCTACTAAAGAGCCCGAGCTGTTTAGCCATTGAGGCGAAACCAGTGGCCGAAGGCGGCGGACAAAGGTGTGTTTGGTGGTCAAGCGGGGGTCTAGTGGGTCTCAGCATTCTTTCTTTATTTCTATGGTCTCAGTGTGGTTTCGTAGCCACTGCTAACATCAAGAAGGATTTAGCGTTATTTGGAGGTCGCTAATTGATTAAAAAGCCCTCCACTGCCAAAATGAACTACTCCAGTTCCTTTTGTGCCCGCAACGCGACACCCCTTCTCACCCCTCTTAAGTTAAAGGAAACCAACACGCACCATGGCTAATTCGCCAAGAATACCTCCAGCCTGTTAGCAAGCCGCCAGGGTAACTTAGCTGGCGTTAGGGACAAAAGTACCACCATTTAGACGTTAAGAATTTATCGAGCGAGGGCGCTGTTGTGTGACGCCATCTTGGAAAGACTGCTAGCCAGTGAGGAGTGAATAGAGTGCGCATGCGTGCGCGCGCGTTGCGAGGCTGGATTCAGTGTTTGGCGCCAGATTACAAGGCGATTCAATGCCAACCGTGACAAGAACGTGTTAAAGCTCCTCTGTTTGCGGTCTTACGACTTTTCTCAGAAATAGTGCAAAATCACGTAGCCGTAATGCTGGAAGCAGACCTGGGGCACGTCTGTTCAGTGTGGTTTATTAATGGTTTATTTATTTATTGCCTGGAGTTTTATTGTAGTTGTTAATGAACAGAGGAACGATTCCTCGGCCAATTCTGATACCAAAGACACGAGGAGATGGTCTCCTGAAAGACAATGGAAGCAGAAATGTTGTGGTTAATAAAACGCCTAATGCGGGAACGTTGGAGGCGACCTGCACGTGGTTTCCTGTGTCACATAATTCTTTTTCGCCTATCGTGTAAACTTTTATACATACGTTTGTGCACACTTTTGTGCAGGCTTTTTTGCAAACATTTGTGAGAATTTTGTGCAAATGTTTGTGCATATTTTGTGCAAAGTTTTGTGCAGACTTTTGTGCAAAAGTATGCACAAAAGTACGTACAAAAGATTGCAAAAAAGTTAGTAGGCGAAACCCCAATAGGCGAAACAGGAATTCTCTAAACGAAGCAAGCAGTCTGCATTAAAGACTGGCCTTGTGAGGGTACACAATACACTAATCTGTGTAAGAAAGAAAAGACAACTGCCTCCTCAATTTTTTTTCTTTCTCAGACTAGTGTATTGTGTTTCCTCACAAGGCCAGTCTTTAATGCAGACTGCTTGCTTCGTTAACCCCTTACTTGTAATTTCTGTCTTTAGGAATTCTCTATTCGGATTAAAAGAGGTCTGCCCCTTTGTCAGCCGGGGTTAGGCGAAAAAGGAATATACGAAACATCATGTAATCGACTTGCTAGGGTGTGAAGTGGAAGAAAAACGTTTTTGGTAAGTCCTCATTGGCAGGTGTGGAAAAGTTGCCTTTTGGCATCAGACACAACAAATTTCATCACTCTCTGGTCTTATATTGAGGTGCCCTCATCGCCTTCAAGTTTAACATTGTAGGGCAATGGGCAAAACGATGAAAAAGGAAAATTTGACTGTTTTATTCTAATTTTTAACATTATCTCACTCGATATTCTCAGAAACTATGTAAACATGCCGTCAATACAAGAATTTTTTTTTTACTTAAAAACTATGGGAATACTATTGAACATCGAAAATGAGTCAAAATGGCATATTAGGCTATTTTGGCCGATAACTACGACTTGCACCACTCTGCAGAATAAAATATTCTTGGACATCATGACTACCTTTCTTGGTCTCTGAGAGCTTCAAATTAAATAATGTTAAAAAATTAAATTTAAAACCAGTTAAGACATCATAATTGCCTTTTTTGCCGTTCCGCCCATTGCTGTACAGGGATTGAAGGCCCGGGGGGGGGGGGGCATCTCAAGACATGACCCCCAGAGTTATAAAAGATTTTTGTGTGTGGTACTGATATCTAAAGGCAACTTTTCCTCATCTTGCCTATGAGAACTAACCAAAAAATGTTTTCCACTCCACGGTAATGTCCTCCACTATACAGGATTCTGCTGTATTAAACCCATTGTTTTTATTACACTGTTATTCTGCAAAGCAGCAACATGAATAAAGTTACAGACAGAAAGCAAACAATTGTAATAAAACACATGGCTTCAGCAGGGATTGTGTTCAAACCTCCAAGTCTTACATTTCAATCGTGCTGGAGTTGTAAAGGAAGTCATTTAAACCAGGTAAAATATGTTGAATAGGGTCATGTCCAGCAATATGATACTCCGTACAACACTAACAGATTCCCATATTTTTATTTTATTTTTTAACCGATTATGAACTTGAAACTGATTATACGAAGAAGTTGAAAGTGAGAGAAAACGTGAAACGAACGAGATTTGTTTTTAAGGCACTTTCTACTTGGCGCAGCTCAGGCACGTTTATGCCCCGACTCGCCTTTGCATTTACGCAGCTAGAATTTAATGGCGATGGCAAATGTTTCGTTGCCCGGTAACACATTTGCCTGGATTAGCTAAATCCGACATCGTTCCAGTAAATGCTTGCAGCCCTATAATCCGTGACAATAAGATAAAAGTTCCTCCTAACGACACAATTCTCCACTGACATTTTGTGTGTTTTCGTTGCGAGCCGTCAGAGTTAAAAACCGCCGCCATTTTGGAATTTCATAGATTTCTAGTTTCTAGCTGGGCGAGTCGTTACGTAAACGTGCCCTTATATAACAGAACAAGAAAGTAAATAAATATATCACATTGTAACTAAGCCTAGCTTCGCGAAGCTGGTAATGGCCTCGAGTATTAATTATGGATACTAACGCGCAAATAGCGTGAGAGAAATTAATGATAAAAATGCTTTCACGGGTGTTGTTTGAGTTTGAGTTTTTATTGAGCCGAAAGGGTCTTCAAGCCATACGCTCATCCTACAAACTAACTCGGACACTGCTTAAACACTGTTGTTTATTTAATGTGACAACAATAAGACTGTTTTGGATATTCAGTATTTATTACGGAGCTGGAATCAACCAAGGTCGTCTACTCCAGAAATCTACATTATTGATAGTGTAAGCGAGCGAGAACTAATAGCGACAGCAAGCTCTAATTGGTTGTTGTTACCTGCGTCATCTGCTTCGGCTAATCTTAACACACGATATACGGGCGATCGTTCAATCTACCTGACAAAGGAACATGAACGCCACTTCATACCATAATTGGAAACCACGAAGGAGAAGCACAAGCCCGACTGAGATTGAATAGCTGCACTCCACCGAACTGCGGAACTACCTGAAGCCGCTTCCCATGGTGACCAACGCCTCTTTAATGTGGAATCAAAGCAAGGAATTTTCGATTCTGCTGACGTGGAATCATGGTGCACTTCCTCTCTATTTTGTCTAATTTATTTCGAAAAGTATTTATCTAGTTTCTCACTTTCCAATCTTCAAGCACATTAAACGGTTACATTGTAAAGTTTAAATGGCTTCCTGACACATTTTTCTGTACAACTGAATTTCTTTTTGTAAGTTGTATTGAAGCATTAAAGGCAACATTAGGTTAGGGTTGGAACGGAATTCCAATATTTTCCGGTCAAAAATAATTTTTCGATTATATTCTAGCATTTTCAAGTGTCAGAATTATGTCGATCGTGGTCCAGATTGTCTGGAATCCATATTATATACACGCGATGTTCTTGCAAAAAGTCTCATCGACAGTACCGTCAGTAGTTCCTTTTGAAATCAAATAATGATAATAATGTAATATTTATCGCCCAATAAGTGCAAATGGTCAAGGAATTTGGACGATAGGTTGACACTGATACCCAGCGAAATTAGTAAGAAATAAAAAGAATGAATCGTAATGAATGTAGCAGGCCAGCAGGCCTTAGTCAAGACGGTAAGATCCATCTCAAATATTGAGCAACGCAAACATTCCTGAGCTTTCTTTTACAATTTGGTGATGTAGGAGCCCTAACAACGGCAGCAGGGAGCTCGTTTCATATCCCGATGACACGATTGGAAAAAAATATTTTCTACAATCCTGCTTAACTTGTTGAACTACAAGGTTAAGTGGGTGACCCCTGGGTATGAGAAATACCGACTGTAATCCACGTTGCAGAGTTCATGAAGAAGAAAATAAGTCAATGCCAAGTCACATACCAACCTACTTTTTTCAAGAGAATCCGCATTTAAAATGTTCAAGCGCTCAGTAAAGGTTTTAATTTTAAGACCAGGTAGATACTTCGTAAATTGACGCTGCACCCATCCCACGTTGTCAATATCCTTAACAAGATGCTGAGACCAAACTGGATTTACATATTCCAAATTGGTCTCACGACGAATACACAGAAGGCCGAAAATAATGTTTTACGGTCTTTTAGAGACAATTGCACGCAGAATCAATGACGCCCTTTGTCTGGCAACCTTAACAATCTTATTGCAATGGGTTGAATAACATCAAGTCACAGAGGAGAATAGGCGATAAGAAAGAAATGAAGAAAACGTACGTGAACCAGTTTTAAAACAGAAACAACCCTTGGTCAATGCGGGCCTCAGCACAGACATCGAAGGCAAATGATGATGGAACGTTTTCTTGGTGACGTCACACAGTCCGTGCAAGTATTCCAGGTTGCAACTCACGTCATGGATGCCGTCAGCCATGATGAATTTGTCTCACGAGCAAGAGGTCAACCTTTCCAGCCTTATTAGTAGAAATTAATTACCTTAAACGTTGGTTTCATTAGTGTTAACAACACCGCGGCGAACCTTTTAGTTTTCTCCTCCCTGACTCCCAAACCTGCACACTCCCCCGGGGTCAAGGATAATTATTAAATTGGCTTTTGTTTTAGCCTAGTTTTACTGACCCAGCAACCAGTAGCCCTTGGAGAAACTGTATCACGTAAGGCAATGCGGCCGTGGCTGTGTGGGTGGGATTTCTCATAAAGCTGCAAAACCCTTTCTCGCTTGGGTGTGGCGCTTTCTTCTCAATGTCTACTGCAACTTTTACTACTGGTTTTTTTGTTTGTTTGTTTATTGTTTACTGTTTAATTACTGTTGGTCATAAAAAAGTGAGTTATATGGGACAAGAATACGGGTATCTGCGTGCTGTAACATTCATCTGTTGTAAAAAAATAAATAAAAAATAACCTGAAGACCCTCATACGGCTAGTGACGGGTTGAATTTTTCCATAAATGGTCCCCAACAATCAGTTGAAGCAAGAATTTATAGGGTTTGGGAGGAGAATTTGTAACTCTAAAAAGTCCCTATTGGAACATGTTAGATTCGTCCCCATTAGTTCAGTCCGTGTTTTCAGAGGGCGCCACGTGTTCTATCTGGTAATTTTGCTCATTTTTCAGCCCAAATCTAAAGTAAACTAAATTACAACAAAGCTAGGCTAAATAATAATTAAAAGAAGCTAGTTTGGTTTAGTTTAGTTTAATTTTAGACTAAAAACTGAGTAGAAATAAAACACGTGGAGCCCTCTATAAACTAAGACTAAACTAATGCGAATGTATCTAAGGCGTTTCAGTATGGATCTCAGTCACAAATTCTCCTCCCCAACTCTATAAATTCTTGGTTGAAGTAATTGGATGGTTTGAAAATTATCATGGGTAGAATTTGGATATTTTTGGTGGTTTCCATGGAATAAACGAAGTCGTCGGCATAACTGACTCTAGCTCATCATTTTCTAAGTTTTTAACCGAACTGGAAGATTACCGGTGAATGGATCTCACAAAAATTAACTAAAAATTACTGAGAACAAATATTTCCAATATTAAAAAAGAAACAAGATTACATGTGAGAAATCATTTAAAAATAAAAATAACCGTGAAAAATATGAAAAGAAATTACAAAGACGGGAGATAAAAATTACATATAATCATACAATAATTATAAATTGTATTCATGTCTTATCCCAAAATCTTTTAAATGGATTTGCAGGATATATTTGATAATTTTTTATCTCGATAAAACAAACTACACAGCAACAGAAATAACACAAATTACAACATACTGGTGTTTAAAATGGTAATGTAAAAAGGAATTTAGCTCATTTTCACAACACACTAGTAAAAAAAATGTTTAAAAAGGAACAAGAAAGATAACCTATTAAAGACGCCTGTTCACCATTTCGATAGTATTGCCCATATTCCAAACGCAGCATCCACGTTCCAGATTCACCGTCATCCAATAGACTGACGTGGGTCGCATGATATCGTTTTAGTTATGAAAATCGTGGCACTGCTGCGAATACCGCTATTTTCTTTATATTGTTCGAAGATTCTACGGTGCTGTACCTAGGAGTTGAAAAGGTGAAAAAGCACCTTTAAAATTTTGCCACTCTTTGATAATCGGTAACCAAGCTATTTACTATTCAGGATTCAGTTTTTAATGAAATTCTTTGCTATTTTTACACTTGGCAAATTGTTAGTTCAACACGCAACTTATTAAAAATAGTTGGTATATTATTAAAGGTCTTAATGATTTTGTTCGTTTTTTTTCTAAATTTGTTATCGTAACAATTTGTCAAAATTATAAGATAGTCTCTTAAGTCTAGTACGTTTAATACATGAACAATTAAAAGAAATCAAGAACAGTACATTTTTTTTTAATTTTAAAAATATTTTCAAATTTTTTAAAGTTGGATAGAAGCTAATCAGCCGGCTGGTGGAGTTTGCACAGTTCCCGCGTCTCTTAAAAGTGGCTACGTCTTAGGGATGAACTTCCTTGTAAGTGATCCTTCCCCGTTTTTGTCAAGAAATAAACGCACACAAAAAAACATGTTTTCAGGGTCAAATATCCAATAAACAACGTTAATAAAATAGTTCCACTAATAACTTCCTCAAAAATAATCCAAAGGAATTTTGTTTAGAAGTGAGAAAAAACGTGTTCTTTCGTAAAATATTTTCCGCCCATCCTTCCTTGCTGTCTCGCTTTTTCCCTTTACCCAACTCGTCAATCCATCCCACCTTTTCCGTCTATCGAAGCCGCTGACACAAAAACCCCAAGCTCAAAAATAAAAGCGAAAACATTTTAGCTAGATACACAGTCTTTTTTTTTTTTTTAATAGACGTCAGGTAATTTTATATCAAAGTGAGGAAAATATCGTGCCGATAATTTCCGCCCCTCTTTTTTCCGTTTTCTTTCCTTCTTACCCATTCCGCCTTTTTTCTTCCTCTTGCTTCCCCTGCGGTATACCTACGCCATCAGAGTCATCATCAAAAATCTAGGTAGCCTAAAAAGTGCACCTGGTCCCACTAATGAATCAGCTGTCAACCAAACACAGACTTAGTTTCCAAAAATGCATTATACTTTGAATTAAAAACCACTCCTCATCGTGTTTAGGTTGTAGGATTACGTGACGATGTTGAATTGCTGAGTTCATCTCATTTTCAGGATTACACAAGTGATTAGCTATATATATACACCCGCACCCGCTTACACCCGCATTTTATACGCTTAAGTGGTTTTACCACTAATTTATGTATTTGTATAGATCTGTCTCATAAAGAGAGATATGTACATATACACAAATTAGTGGTAAAACTGCGTAAGCGTATAAAATGCGGGTGTAAGCCATACAAGGAATAGATACAAGAAAAAGACATGTAAGGCATCAGCTGGAACTTCTTCACATGTATTAACGCTATGCTGATGGCGTTCATGTCTTTTTCTTTTCGAGCATAAGTCTTTATAAGGCTTACATCCTTATTTCATACACTTAAGAGTTTTTACCTACTAGAATCTGTTTTTTTTTCTTGTCCCAACAAGAATAACAACAATGACAAAAATATTACCATCACCTTAAAACAACTGTTGTAAGAGTCGGGGTATTTCGAATGCCTGCATTTTAAGCTATAATAAGGGAAAATCGATTCATTGGTTATCACCAGCTGAAAGCGAAGAGTAACAACAAAAACAACACACCAACACCAACAACAAAATGGCCGTACTGTGGAGGCCAAACGGTTCGGTTGTTGTCATTAAAATATTTGACACGACCCCAAATACCGAATTTTGTTGATCGATGTCAATTCTGGGCGAAGCTATAGGGTGTCAAAATTTCGTTTAACATGGAAGTTCATGCTGAGGCTTACATAAAGACTGCCGGTCCTTGATGATTTTTTTACGCAATTTTCCAGACGTAACTTTTTTGGCCAACCGCAAAAGGTCGCAGGTAAAAACACTAAAACCCCCAAACCTTTAAATTTTTTTGGCCCCCAAAAAAACCAAAAGCAACCACAATAAACGAGTTATGTTTAGCTTGCGTGCAAAGAAGGAAAGTTGGCTCATCTCTTAACGAAGTAACTGCTACCCGAACTCGAAGGTCAGCCTTAAAAGTTTTTTACCTCAAAACAGGTGAGGCCAAACATTTCACCGAACTTCTTTTTACGAGGAATGAGTTAATAGATAACCTTAACTCTACAGGGCCAGCGACAGGGAACATTAAAGGGGACAATTTTTAACAGATCTGGGGAATTTCACTGTACTGCTTTGGCTTGAACTTTTCGATCTCACGCATGTTATATTTCTGTAGAATTTTATACCAGGCGTAGAATTGAGATCTGATGATCACAAATTACTTGGCCGAGCGAGAAATGCTATAACGCATTAGTTTACACCGAAGCACTGCAAGCTTTGCGTTTTTCGCATGGTCCACGGGTCCATTAGCCTTATATATCGGGCTCTTTTACAGCCGTTACTAAAATCGGCTTAGCCATCCAATGGGAAACTAGAATGTCTCCATAATATCTGATGTAGGAAGTTCATTTTCGAACTGGTGAATTTCATACACAAAAGCTGTCATGAAATTCCACACAGATCAGAACAAAATTGCGAACCTCATCGTGTCCTAAACAGATAAACACAGATAAACTGACGGAATCCAAATTAAGTAGAGTATTCGACCTCGCTCGCTTCGCTCGCCCAGCCAAGTATTTAAATTTAGTTTTGTAAAATTCTGCAAAGCCCATCAAACAGTAACACAACAAATATGTTGGCTTCCTGAGATAGGAGGAGTTTATCCAGCTTCCCCAGACATCGTAGCCAAAAAAAAAAGGGGGGGGGGGGGGGGGGCTCGCCAAACAGTTTGTACCAGGCCAGGGGAGTTCTGTCACCGGCCCTGCAACAAGGCAACAAGGGTAGGCAATGCCACCTCCCAACTTTGTTCTATGACCACCAATTGCCCCCCTCCCTACCCCCACTCTTAGGAATGTTAAGCATTTATTTCTGCCCAACTAACGAAACGATATAGCTACTGTTAAACGACTGAAAAGATTAAATAAAACACAATTCCGCGCTAGTCCTAACTTTTAACGTATACAACTTCATGAGCACCATAAGTCCAAACATTTGGATACACTATGAACACAAAAATTTGCCCCTTTTCAACCAAATCTTACACTTAATACCAGGAACAAAATGGAGGGGCGGGGGGAGGGGGAAAGGCCAAGTCCCTTCCCCCAACTAACAAACTATAAAAAGCAAAAAAAAAAAAAAAATCTCCAAAGTTCGCCGCCCTCCTCCCCACCGTAAATTCCTAGATCTGTCTGTGAAAGACGAGACAAAACATTTCCAGTTTTTTGTTTTAACTTGTATGTAGACATGGGTGGTTACTAAATCTTGTTTTTAAATTGTTTCTTTTAAAGCGCGATATTAACCCAAGCGGTAACAAGGGTCAAGCAAATGCCTATTTTTTAAACAGTTAACCCTTCCTTAAGCATCCTGTGCTACCTTTTTCCGGGTTGGCGTGATGTACCGTAATAATCGCTTAACTTGGTCAAGTGCGTTCGTGTGCTAAAGCCCCTCGCCGGATATTCGTGCATTATTGTCGTCCGGAAACGTTGCTGACCAGGCTTCCGGTCCGCAGCGGTTGTCCAGTCATTCATTCATTCATTCTTGTCCTGGATGTATGAACCCCCCTCCCCCCTCCCGTCAAGCGTCCAAAATTAATAACTAATTCCTCCTTTTATCTTCCGCTTTTAAAAGGCACTGGACTAACGACATCCTCTCGTGTCCGGAATGGGGGTGCAAAAAGTAAAGGAACGCCATAAATGCCGTAATCTCAGATAACGCCCCTTTTTTTTATACCGAAAACTAGAAAAATAATAAACAAACACCCACTGGTTGAAATCTGGAAAGATACTTTTCAGAATTCAAACGGCGAGTGGCATTTTCGGATTTATAGATAGCGCAATACCCAGATTTGATACTGAGAAAAACTGTGATATAATTGGAAATTTAGTTGACGTGTGCTAAATTTCAGGGGTCCTGAATTCTGTTAAGCAGGTGACGCTTCAGAGATTGTGACTGGGGGGGGGGGGGGATATTGTGTTGTAAGATAATTGATAAGATGCCACGCACGTCTTGAGACGGTGCATACTCGTTTCGCCGAATGCCAAATTCAAATAAAATTGTATGTAAAATAAACAATCACACAAACTAATGACCAGTCGGTCACCCTTACGTCACACTTTACCTGATACGATGCGTTAGGGACCGGTCATTATTTACGGCTGGGGGGTGGGGGGGTGAAAGCAGAGGAGAAAATGAAAATATGGCCACCATAAACCTCAAAACCTTGAAAACGTCATGACTCCTCCCCACTCAAGGTCTAATGTGAATCCACCCCCACCCCCCACCAAAATTGGAAATTAAAAATCACACGCTTTTCGTGTGCATATGAGACTGTCCGTCTGTCCGACTGTCTGTATTACTTTCTTTGGCTACGGGAAATCATCTGCAGACATCATAGGTTTTTTTTTATTACACTTCCAAACAAAATACACCACGAAGCCATGGGACGTATATGGAGTACAGTTGATAAGTTTAACAATTACAGGTCAACCGTAAAGTTGAAGAACGAATTCGGAAAAATTCCTAAATGGCAGTATAAGAAAATTATAAAATATAACATTACAAATCAGAGGTCGGTGGGAATAAATAAGTAATAAAATAATCATTATGTAAATAAAAAATATTTGTTCGTAGGAGGATTAAAAAATGTGTTAAAATGTTGAAATGACACGTTCTCCAATATTTGTTTGGCACTTTGTTACATATACTTGGTACATAGCAATCTTTAAGTTTTTCTCCAAATTTATTTCTCGTCATAACTGGAGAAAAATAAAATTTTTGTTTGGTATTTCTTATACTTGATAATACTCCTCTATTTTTCATGGCGAAAAAAATATTTAACAAAATAGTGTAATTGTACAGCTGCTTAATATTTAAAAATTTCTTTTTTGATAATTTGCTATGTAGAATGGAACATTTTTTGGGGAAAACAACATTTTAATCAATCTGTTTTTCAGTTTTTGCAGTCTGTATATTTCTTCAATTTTTCCTGCCCCATATATTTCCAATGCATACAAAATGTGTGGTTTAATCCATGCGTTATAAATTATGGTCTTATTTTTATCATTAACTACTGTTGTTCAAATAATGCAATTTTTATCAAAAGCCCATCGAAGTCTGCTACTTAAAGTAGCACTCCGCACCGAAAACGTACCACGCACAGTTTGCTTGTATGCTCATAACCCTAACACATAGTCAGCATCTCAGAGATAGAAAAAGCTAAAAAGAAATAGGAGGCAAAGCATTTCCAGAAAATTTATTGAAAACACTTATTAAGTACTCACATCTCGGATGGGGGAGGGGGCGGAGGGGGGGAATTTTGACTACTGAAAGTGTAATTTTTTATGTCAAAAAATGACTTTTTTCATCAGTTTGGACAGTGGGTTTTGTTGCCCCTCCCTCCCTTGCCGGGGTATAAAAAATGAATGACCCCCCCCCTTCCCCTCGAGAGGGTCCATAAAGTCTATGATCCCGCCCCGTCCCCCTCCCATCATACATAATGACCGGTCCCTTCCTTGAATAGAAACGAAGCTACTGATGACAAGACAAGAAATTTTTTTTCTAATTAAAAAAGCAACAGGTTCACAAGTCCACGAGAAATCTGCATTTTGTTGCCAGTAAGGGTTGAAGTGGATGCAGTTTAACGAAATAAAAATCCGGGTCAGAGACCCCCAGTAATTCTTTTAGCACCTGCACGGCCACATTTAGACCTATTTTGTCATAGAGCTTACCAAACTACTCAAAATAAAAAAACCAGTCAACAAAGCCCAACCATATAGCTCAGTTTCACGGATACATTTTTTTTTGAAAGGTACGGTTTCCTGGCCTCGAAAAGGACATGTATTTCATATGAGTCGCAAGTCATCTTTGCATTATCGTCAAATGACGCCGGAAGTGACGTTATAGTCCGTAATGCATCCCCACACGTCTCTCTCTTTCTCTCTGCCAAGGAACGCCATTCTCCAGTCCATGCCTAACACTTCCGGCGCACGCGTCCCAAACATCCGCCAGCCAGGAATAAAGGGGTCCCGCTCGGCGGAAGTGCTTTTGTGAGAGGGCGTGTCCGGTTTTTGACGACTTATTGTAAAACAGTAGCGCACCAAGTGAAGCTCGCATAATAGCGATAAAATCACGGTTTAAATGGCGGTGCTCGCGTTTGGCACCCCCCCCCCCCCCCCCATCACCCCCTAAACTCAGACTGAGGGGATTTTCGCTTCATGGAATCTGTGTTCGGGTCGAGCTTTATTAGAAATTAGTTAACTTCCGTAATAAAGAACAGTTATAATGAGCTTAGACCTCTTCCGTCCTGACGATAGCCGTGTTCTGACAGGATGAACTTCAAGTATTAATACTGGGGTGATCCGTTAATCGTGCTATGGCTGTCAATTGACGATCACTACGATTTACTGTCTGACGTACGCATTTGTGCAACTCATAACCTTAAAACAAGATTAAAAAAAAAATAACTCAAGATCCAAGAAACAAATATATGGGAAAAGTTGGAAAATTTTTGCGTGGTAAATAAAATACCAAAAGAATTTTGGAAAAATTTACAAAATTGGACAAATACAAAAAAATGACAAAGCAGTTGCTTCTTGAAAACAACCATGCTTTAAAAAAAAATTGCGTTTTCTGTACAAATGATTTATTTTTCATCCAAAACTTCCTGTGATTCTGTAAGAATCCTCTATTAATATTTTTATGCGTTGAGTTAAATGTTTATGTAAGAATACTTTGTGTTAAATCATCCAACTACATACATGCTCATTCTGTGCGTCGTAGTGGCCTTGGCTCACTTTTGCCATTTGCTGCGAGCAGGGCCGCAACTACCTTTCTGGGGGCCCGGGGCAAACCTAAGGAATGGGGCCCCCTTTAAAAAAACATTTTTAAAAAAGGATCTTTCTTTTAATTTTTATTTTTAGGCATTATCTCACTTTTTGTGTGTTGGTAGTTCGTCTTTTTTTTCATTATGCTGAGTATACCGTTGTACTATTAGGAGGGCCGCGGTCTATGTTTGGGGGTGCCGAAGCAGTGCCCCCCCCCCTCCCCCTTTTCGGCCCTGGCTACAGGACATAAAGCGACAAACCTACCTTCTCAGCTGATAACGGTCAACTAAAAACCAATTAAATCGTGGTTAATTGGTTTGTAAATTTTTGCAAAAATTAAACCCAAAATTAACTCAAAAAAATACACGTGCGTCGTTTATTTCTAACTAAAAGCAGTGCCATGTACACAATATTTTCCATTTGCCCCAGTGACCAAAAAAGCATGCAAGACTAATAAAGTTTAGTTAGCGAATATGTTGATGGATGCCTGCATTCTTTAGGACTAACTTCCATGCAAAATATTCTGCATGCGCTGCGGTGTATGTTTTGAAAGTCTTGAAATAATAATTATGAAGAAAACGTACTAATGTTAACTTTATACACCGGCTTCAAAGATTTACGAAACAGTCTTTTTACGTTGCCAGTGTTTTTTGTTGTTGGTTTTATTTGTAACTAGCCGTATCGTGCTTTGCTCGCTCAGTCGGCGTTGCCTCGTTTACATTATAACGTTAGTCATAATTGTGTGAGCACACGTTGCGGTCCATTCATCTATTAGTATCAACCTACATCTGTATTTTGCATCCATATGTCGGTTCTACTGTGGAACGTGTCGATGACCTTTTATCCCACGTAGTTTTTATTACTGCATATAAATTTTAAGCATTGTTTCGCTTCACAATTTAAAAGTAAATTTGCGAACAAAAAACTAATGAATTACATACCAGTAAGAAAATTGTAAGGATTACTCAATTGAGAGACCACGTTGCAACTCAACAACTATCACAAGATATGCTCGCTCGACTGACTAACGCTCGCTAATACATTTTGACCCTTTGTCTTGTTGATGTTTAGACTAAAGACGCTTGCATATTTTAAGTTATCTTGCGGCGCACCAAGAGAAAGAACATCAGCAAATATTTGTGACGCCACTACAACAGAGGTCTTTTTTTTAATGACACATGCTACTGTGGTTCTGCGCTGTGTTTCTTAATTGCATATGCTTTATCCAACCATTGTTATTTTTTAAAATACGTATTGGAAGAATGACGCTAAATATAGCCTAAACTCCAATTTAATCTGCGATTCCAATTAGATAATATAAACCTTTGTAAACATGTATTCGACGACTGCAACAAATACGCAATCACAAGAAGTGGGGGGACAATTCCAATTTGTGTTTGGGGGTGGGTCGTAGACTATTGCAGTTGATGATACGTTTGTTTCTTCATATTTGACCCGCAGGGACTGTAATATTAGAGCTGGACCCTTCGTGGGGTGTCGTTATATTAAATGGTTGGTAAGTCTGGCGCGCTTACCTTAACCCTCAACAAAAGAGGACAGAACAAACTCTTAGGCTAAATCCCGCCTTATAGTTCTTCTTGTCGGCGACTTTTAGGTT
>JAHWFP010000390.1:87529-98881 GCA_023313725.1 Lithobius niger | reverse complement strand
AAAAAAAATCAGCACCACAGTTTCACTTTCCGAAACCACAATGAGGGGAAGAGAAGGGGGGGGGATCCAGTTCCAGCACAACGGCCATTACCGAGTCCATCAAACGCAAGCAATACTTTTCCCAATCAATACGGGACCGCATTATAGCAATTGGTTCGTTGTCCTTTGGGCGCCAATGGTATAATTTCGACTCGACAGCAACTCCTTTTAGCTTATTATTAAAATCAAATTAGAGTTAGCGTGTGCTGCTGTGGGGATTTGGCTCCAACGCCAGGTAGTGAGGCCAGCCAACGGCAAAAGTGTTACGAGCTAGCTTGCTAACTGCTAATGCGGGCTTAACGAATGAGGACTCGTTCACAACGTTGTGTGGCATGCCGACTAGACCCCACAAGCCAACCATCCAACGACTCAGCGTTATATATATACGGAATCCTTGTCGACCTGCTAGCCGGGCTTGAGACATTAAGACCTCTTTGAATAAAAGATCAGGCGCAAATCACAGAGCTCCGAGCCGCCCGCTGATCACTGATAACGAGAAGATAGCAATAGGGGAGCAAAAACGGAGAAGAAAGGGGAAAAAAAAAAAAGGAAACTTCACTTAACAACAGAAGTAAAGGGGAGCAGATGTTACGACGGAAATGTCTCATTTTTTCTACGTCATGGAAAACAGATCAGTTTCCATCAGAATCGCGGACTGTAGGAATATAATTAAAGTTTTAGAAAACACCCACTTTCTTCCTCTCTCAAAATGTTGCGTAGCACGCAAGTACACTTTTGTTGACGGAAAGCACTCAGAAAACTAATTTCTAGCTTTCAAACTACTTATCAAGTATTCCAGCAACTTTTTGCCTACTGAATAGTTAAAAGATGAATGAAAACTATTAGAGTGTCGTTTAATGCATATAATCGATGGAGTTTAGTTGTCGTTTGATATCACATCCTTAAACGTCACAAAATGTGTTGGAATCTTACGATTGTTTTGGACATCGTAAAAAAAAACCACAGTCGCACAACACAAGAATTAGTAATATTTTGGTGTTTATTTACACCTTCATCAGACCCTATGTTATAACAGTTTAAAGCAGTAAGCGTCTGATGAAGGTGTTGCAAATAAACACCGAAATATTACCAATTCTGGTGTTCGTGCGACTGTGGCTTTTTTTTTACAGATATCACCAATTTTTTTGCGTAACAGAAGCTCAAATAAAAAAATCTATCATTTTCCGCAACAGTCTATAGTTAGTTCCACATTATGTTTGCAAGAAAATGACTGTATGACGCTACGTTTTCTTCCATTACGACTGCAAAAACGTGTAAATATTCTACTCGTAGACTCTAACAACAACTGTGTAGTCTACAAGTGTGACAGCTACATGTTTTTGCATTCGTAGTGCGAGGAAATTTGGCGTCACACAGTCAGTTTTTTGCAAACCTAACGTGGAAAGAACTATAGCAAAGGGAATACATCACATTCGTAAACGAATAGTTTTCATCAAGAATTGTGGACTACATAGTACAGTTAACCAGTGGGGTGCAAAGGACGTGAGGGGGGGGGGGGGGGACATTGCCTTTGCCCTTTGAGGAAAAATGCTTTTTTTGCCCATTTAAAAACAACAAATGCTGGCACTGCAGCTAGGAAAAAGGGCAAAACGAAAGCCAGAAAAGGGGTAAGAAAGTGAGAGATAAGCTAAAAAAAAAAACTGAAAAAGGGTAAAATCGAGAGTGAGGAGTAAAAAAAAAATAATAATAATAATAAAGGTCCCAGGAAAAAAAAACTCATCGTGCCTTTTTACTTAAAGCTTGCTCCGGCCCTTTGGGAGCAAGAGGGCAGTTTGCAAATTTGTAAAGTAACTTCGATTCAATAACTGAGTTAAGAT
The DNA here is from genome assembly GCA_023313725.1 of Lithobius niger. Taxonomy (NCBI): domain Eukaryota; kingdom Metazoa; phylum Arthropoda; class Chilopoda; order Lithobiomorpha; family Lithobiidae; genus Lithobius; species Lithobius niger. The sequence goes on along the minus strand of JAHWFP010000390.1, from coordinate 97,004 downwards.
GGCACGAAGATTAATCTTAATCCAACGGAATTAAAGATTTGTACGAATGTTTCCAACTTTCAAACTTTTAAAACCAAAAAAATATGTTTGTGTGCGTTGTCAGAATTTAGTTAAAACTTAGCGCAAACTGATTGTTGTTTAGTTCTACGTAATAGTATATTAACAAATTGTATTTTAATGACATGGCAGCATAATTCGCAATGTTTCAATATTAAATGCAAACGAGCATCAGTGTAATGGGATTTAATTCGTACAGTTGTGGTAAGGTTAGCTTTCCAAACGATTGAATTATTCCTTCAAAGCTTACCATCGCTAAAGCAAACGTTGTAGAAGTGGTGGTGTTGCAAACATATCACCCTCGTAAATTTGTTGTTTTGACACGAAAAATCTTAGTCGCATCAGTAATTGTACTACCTTAAGAAAAACTAGAGGAAGCCCGTGCTACGCACGGCTTTTCTTAGGTACGCAGTCTGTAACGCTGGTACAATTGGTTGCTCATATCCATGTTCATGTTTCACCGAATTAAGTTTCGTCAATCCAGTTCTTGCGCGCACTGGCTAACAAACATTTTCACCAATTACGTTTCTTCAATCCAATTTTTGCGCACACTGGCTAACAAAAGCTAATTTTCGTTCGCTTCGCTCACTCAATCTGCATACCCCGTGACTCAAAACTAACATACGATTGCAAGACAGACAAGTTGAACAGGTTTTTTTTTTGTTTGTTTTAGGCTGAACCCACATCACGTAAAAACATGAAATGCAACTTTTCAAAACGAATGCCGTCGGAAGCACTTGCCTTCCTAAAAATCTATGAGCTGGGTGGTGCTTGTGTGTGTTATCCAGATACTTCCATTACTCCGGTTTTGAGAAGCTTACGGAAAAGCATGTGTCATTTACATTTACACACATTTACATTTTATCTTAATGTCGTTTATTTGCGCGTCTTTCTTTAAACAATTACCCCAAAAATTATCAGCGAGGTGCTGCTGCTTAGGTAAGAGGGCGAACGTTCTGGCTTTAAACAGATAACGCTAAGTCCACAGCCGAAACGCACGCGAGCTTCCCTGGAAGTAGAGCCGAGTGGTTAGGAAAGTGATCGCCCCATGTAACAGGATGGAAGATCGAATCTCGCAGGTGAATTATGTATTCATCTTATCTGCAAACGTCTATAGTAGTCACTGTAATAAGGTGGAGTGGAGTCCTGGTCACTGCTGTGACCTTAATAACAGGTTCAGTGAGTCATCTTTATGCCAGTGGAGGAGAAACGTTAGCGATAAAGGCGCTATGTCAGTGATCTGGGGACGAATTGGGTTGCCAGTTCGAATCCGGGTCATGCCACTCCGACGAAACGTAACTGCATAAAGGTGGCTTACTGTACTACGTTGTTTCTAGTGTATGATATTCGCTGTTTGGCTTGTGTTCCCTCTTCCTTTAGGTAATAAAGTATTCCTTTCTAAGGAACAGAGACACTCGTAAAACTAAGCATACAGTGGAAGTTACATCCGATGCCGATACATCATACCAGCACTTCCGATAAGTTCAGTGGTTACGCCGTAACAGCGATGGAAGAAGATTCTTTTCATACAAATCAGATGATCCGAAAGTTGTAAGGGTTCCCTACGAACCCGAGCAAGGCGAGCAAACAGAACCGAGGGGTTAGGGAGTTTTATCTTCCGGCTGAGAGGACGCAATATCGAATTATCAAATAACCCATGTATACATGATCATTCTGCGTCCTTCCTTGGCTTAACGCATTTTTTTTCTGCACGTTAGAGATAATCCTAAACTACAACACCCAATTTGGTCGCAATGGGTCTGTATTTACAGCCATGAAAAGGCGAAGATTCTTCTCAAGCAAGTCACAGTTGATCCGAAAGTTGCTACCTACATTGGTCTGCCATGCTTGCTTAATCTAACAGCGACCCCCCCCCCCCAAAAAAAAAGTTCGCAACTTTAACTTAAAAAGTCCGAATACCTCTGCTCATAGGGTGCGCACGGACTTGTGGGGGGTGGGGGTGGGTGGGGACGACATTTTCCCCGTTTTGTACGCTATGCCATCTCAACTATAACACGTGTCAACACGTCGTTCTTGTCTTTCGCCTAAGATGATAACTACCCATTACATTCTCCACCATTTCAGCATCAGGATTTGTTTGCAAAACCTGGGGGATTTAAGGAACCCGTCGGCGACCGGGAATATAAATGACCGGGGACTTGGAAGGATTGCATTTATGAACCTTCCCCCCTCTTCCTTTCACCACCAACAAAGGCTTTTCAGCGTGTGGGAGGGACATGACGGATTCGGGTCTTTGCGACGTGGACCCGAGGAAAAAGCAAGACACATTGCCGTCAGATCCCGGGTGGGGACGAGGGGTCGTTTTGGCGGCATAACTCTTAATTTCAGCATGCAGTTAACCCCCAGCTTCCGAGGTCTGTTTAGAACACCCCCACCCTAGGTCCCCCAACCATCTTTCCTCGGGGTGAGATAGAGTTGAGTCCATTTTCCCTTTCTCCGAAAAGCTATCCTATATACCGCATGCTAATGGCCTCACATGTTTGGAGAAAAATCACAAACCAGGAACGCTTGGGTCGACCGCGTGGCCGCCCATGGGGAGCCATAAAGATTGAAAATAAAGGGGGGGGGGGGGGGAGCTAAAGAGGAGATGGAAACAAAAAATCTCCAACTCTCATCTTTGAGCATCTGTCAGACGTGTTTGTTATGTGGCGTCCTCCCTCTTTCAGAACCAGGTCGACCATGCGACAAATACTATAAATCCTTTTATTTTCGCGGCCTTTTTCAGAATTCGTGCGCGTGTAAAATGAGAAATAAGTATAAAAAGAAACACAGCGACTGAGATCTGCGGGCTGGCTTACAATCTTCGTGATATTTACAGCCGTGAATTTGTGATAAATAAACATTGCGTTACGAATATAACTGTGTACTTTATGGTTGCACAGTGCAAAACGTGACTTCGGATGGGAAAGCAGCTTTCGACTTTGCAGCCAAGCTATAGGCTGTATGCACAGTTAGTTACAGGGCGAAGAATGAAATGAAGAAATACGGTTTTGCCTGCAGATCATAAAGCATCCGCACTGCAAAGAAACGAAAGAGTAAATCCGCTTGCGATCATGGTGGAAGGAATATAGCGGGGTACACCCGGGTATTATCGGGTGATTATACCACGGGACTTTTTGTTGTACGCATGCGCAACCTCACGAGCTAAGCTTAAAACAGACGCCAACTGCTAGTTAACAACCGTGGCATTGGACTCGTTGCTGCTTCAGTGGTTCTTGTCGGTTTTGCTATGAAACTTTGCCTTATAATGTAAGATTAAGTGGGTGGCTGTCTCCAGATCTGCTACTGCATAGGGATGCTTTTTACTGGGTGAAGAAGGAAGGGTTGGAAGATCTGAGGGTAAAAAAGAAACAATGAAAAGGTCTTACCATCATATCAAATTCGGCAGCCTTTCTTTTTAGGGCGTACTTCACTTGGAGGCTTCATAAGGAGATGCGACGGGTACTACTAACGATTTTTTTTACGTCATTTGTGATCAAGCGGTTAGAGGTGGGTTTGAGAGGTTTAAGCTTTTTCGGCTACCAAACAAGTTTCCTCCAGGTAAGCTTTTTTTCAGCTGGATCTAACAATAACTGGAAGTAAGTGATGCACTGAAAGCCAATGTTTTGAAAAGCATCAATGATAAGGGTCAGCAGATCGTCGAAAATTCACGAAAAAACACGTATTTACCCTGTTTCGCCGTGTGATAATTAATCTAAATGCTTGTAGTCGTTCCCACATGCAGAACTGGAATTCACCGACAACATTAACAGTTCAATAACAAGCTTCTTTCAAATCGATTTTCGTACGCCGGGAATTCGGTGAAAAATTCAGTGTGACTGTTTCCTATTTGCGTTCTACTTTTCTACGAACGGTAAAGTATTTCTATTTGAATTCATATTTTTTAATACGTTCTTTCCGACCATGTATTACATTCGGAAATATATTTCAAAGGGCCAAATGACAAGCTGCAGAATCTATAGCTATTTGCCGCTATCTAATTCTGTTTAGCCCTTACAGGCGAAGGAAAGCACAAATAAATTTATTTGTACACAACAAACAAGCCACGTGCCTCCTTAATTATTGTGTTTAACGTTGGTGCGCCCACGTGCACCAGGAATCACGCGGTAAAGTTAAGCTTAAAGACATCACGGGCGCTTTATTCTATATATCGACCGTTTTGAAACGGATACTTTGAACAGCTACATGGGCGCCATCTAGTGACAGTGATATCGTTAAACTTGACCGCTTGCTCCCAGGTGCACGTCAACGCACCAACTTTACACTCAGTAATCAAGGAGGCACGTGGCTACTTTGATATGTAAAAAGAAATTTCTTTCGTATTCATTCGCTTGTTGAAATCAAGTGCTACGTAGAACTAAATGGTAGACGGCGCTAGATGCTGCAACCCGACATTCGGTGAACATGCACCTTTAAGCCCTTGGTTAGGCTTAATCTAAGTCCAAAATTAGCGACCTTAAGCCGAAACAATAAAACCGCGCTCCCCACTCCAGACCCCAAAAATTTTAACTTTCACCAGTCAACGAACTTAAAACGCCCTAAACAAGGTCTCATTCTCGGGAGAATTGGGGAGGGTTGCCGAAGCAAGTGAGGGGGAAGCGGCAGTCCTTTGTAGTTGTGGGCGGACAACACCTCTGCCGCGAAGGGGATCCAAACAGCCCCCAGTGCAGCCGACCAGAGGGACCAGGAGGACCCGTTATCACAGCTGATGGTGACTCGACGAGCTAAATATAGAGATCCGCAAAGCTTGGCTGCCAAAAATGGCCCATCTGGCCGCAAGGTGGACGGGCACAGGACAATGCCTCACTTGGCTTTGGAACGCCAAAGTCCAACGCCGCCATTCTGCAGTAAGAGCGCCATTTGCACATCGTGTACACGACGATTAGCACTAAGTCACCTCCACCCACACATTCCCCACGCCTCACCAACGCTAAGAAGCTATTCATTTGGTACAAACAAGCTTTTTTCCCTGACCTACTGTAGTTTTCTACGATGAAGTCGTTTGGGGCATCAACCAAAGAACAAAGATACACGTTTAGACAAGAGCCAATACTGCGATCCAACGAGTGATTGACGGCTGCAACTATGACGTCAACGAACGATGTGGTCCTTAATGAAGAAACAGTGTTAAAAGGACAAACGCTCTCACTATTTTTGAGCATCCGTTTGCAATATTTACTTGCATTTGAGTGAATACAGCTAAACTGTCTCGTCCGTGGGGAAAAAACAGGAAAATAAAAACAGTTTGCAACATTTACTTACATTAGTTGAGTTAATGGTGCAAAACTGAGTCGCACAGGACAGCCAACCTGGAGGCATGTACCTTTAACTACACTATATTCGGACGCGTCTGTGTCGTCATAATCGCCTACACCGGAAGTAATATTTTCCCTCAAAAAAGAGAGTATTGGTTCTTCTTGTTTACATATCATATCCGTTCTTCTTCCGTATTTGAGAACTTATTCTTTTAGTGCTAAACTATGCTCGTTGTAACCCTGCGAACGAAACCAAATTTTAAAAATCTTTAAAATTACAACTTGAATATTATCGACTTGTTCTTATCCATAAGAAGAACATAGAATTGAGAAAACAGGAGGTTAGGAACTTGGAAAAATTATGAACCTAGGAAAAATAGTTCTGTTGGGAACAAGTAATGTCTAACAATATTGGGATGTATTTATACCAACTTTTGTGCAGAGAACTTCGATAACAGACTAATTCAGTTATCATAATAACGCACAGTACATTGTAAATATAATAATTTAGAATTCAAACCGAAATAGAATCCTCACCAACATTTTCTTCAATCAGTTGTACTTTTGAGCTACCATCACTTAACAGTATAGTACTCAGTAACTCAGCAATGGCACCCAGGAAAGTTTTCGATCATCAGCAATGGTACTTCAATCTTTCCATAGTATAGTACAGTATAGTACTCCGTTACTGAGAAATGGTGCTTGAGTTTCCAGTACAACACTCAACTGGGCAAGTTAACTAAACCTGACAGTTATCACGATTGTCTGGAGCGCATCAGGCCTCTACTGATTGCCTAACTTCAGCCACCCCTGTCATTTTCGGGAAGAAAAAGGGTTCTGTAATGCTCCGTGCTCATGTCGATTGTAGAATGAAAAAAATAACACGACGGAAAGCTAAATGGGCTCGAGAGGGGGGGAGGGGTACTCGTCAACTGGAAAACCGCGTATTTGGAAGAACGTGTGTCTAACGGTGTAACGGAAATTCTTCTAACACGAAATTCGTATAATGGAAAATCGCCTATGACCCTGCCTCGTTCGCGCTGCCGCGCTCGCTGCGGCTATACATATAACATCAGAAACCGTAGCTATATTATTGTCCAGTTATATTGTCCAGCATATATTGTCCAGCATAATTGTCCAGCATATCTATTGGCTATACACATAACATCAGAAACCGTAGCTGTATTATTGTCCAGCTATATTATTGTCCAGTCCAGTTTATTCATTATACGCTTATCCTATATACGATATTCCGTTTCGAAGATTTTCCAAATTTTTTTTATTTAGGTAGATATTAGACAATTATCCCATTAGACGATTTTCCAGTTAGACTTTCGTCCGGCGACCCGGCTCGAGAAGGATTAAATAAACACGGATGCAAACCAATTTATGTTGCCTTTTGGACTTAAAATGTCAGACTGCCTGAGCGGGGAATCGAAGTCCTACCGCTGAGCCCTACTGACACGGCCATGTCAGTATGGCTCAGCAGTAGGACTTCGGCGTTTGGTTTCAAAGGTCGTGTGTTCAATTTCTCACCCACGCAATCTGACATTTAAGTCCAAAAGGCATCATAAATAGGTTTGCATCCGTATTTATTTAAATAAAACACGATTGATATTGGTATCATATCGATCGAGACATGTAAAAAAAATCGTAAGAATTTACGATCGGAATTACCTAGCAAAATTGTCCTTCTCACCTTCTGATGCCATGCCTTCGGCTGGAAGCGTAACAACCCTCCAAAGTATAGTACGCAGTAACTCAGCAGTGAAATTTGAAACTTTTCCCAATACTCAAGCACCCAGTAACTCAGCAATGGCATTTGAATCTTTCCATTTTAATGTTGAATTTAATTCTTGCAGATGGAAAATCACGGTGAATTATTCACACCGCACTTTTCCCACCTTGGGCAAGCATTACATGAACTAAATTTATTCATAACATCACGCAATGTGCCTCCAGCTTCAAGGCTTGTTGACCGAAGCTAAGTCAAATGAAGACGGGGGCTGGAAGTTTTGAGCCAAATTTTCAGTCGCACTTCAGGTGACCTTTCTGCTGTATGAAAACACGCAGCTCGTGGAACCTGCTTTTCGGTTAACTGCCCACACGCGCTTGACCGGAAAGGCCAAAGAGGATGAATGGACTATGACGTTTTCGCATGTGCCCCACACCAGACTGGACGGCCAGGAGCCCACGAGGAACAGATAGCGAGTGGCACGCAAGGGAAGAGAAATGAACAAAACGTGGGCGCGAGTGTGAAGAAAAGAGCATCTGGAGTGAAAGTAAAAGGGGGTTGAAAGGAGAAGGGGAGGGATGAAAGACCAATCAGGACGGGACTGTGCACGAGGAACTAATCGCGTGGGCCAAAAGAGGATCTTGCAGACCCCAGTATAGGGTGGACACAACAGAGGGTGCATTATACTCAGCACCCGACCTCGCAGGGATCTCCCAGACATGTGAACAACAGTTGCTTTGCATCCAGCATGGCCGGAAGTTTAGACAAAAAAAGATGGCTCGAAATATTCCTACGATGAAAGCTGGCCAGCAAGTTCCCCCACAATGACAACAAACGGACAAAATCAAAATTTTCGCATTTGTTTATGTTTAAACCTTTTTCAGTCCATTAGCTTTTAATCTTAGGTTTCCTTTCATTAGCTCAAAGCGGTTTTATTATTTATTCGGGGGAAACAGAATACTTTACATAAATGAAGCACAAATTTTGATTTCGATGGGTTTGTTGTCAATTAGGGTGGACTTGTTGGCGCATTTTTAAATATGAAAGACTAATCCAGTCCAACTTAGTGCTAAACAACAGACGCTTTATTCTTTTATGACGCTTTCATACAACTTTCAGAGTAGTTTTATAACACGTTTATTCCTTCATACTGAATTATTATTTAAAAAAAAATTAAATACCTTAACTGACTTGAGCACTTTCGCCCATTTATTCAATGCTGTCAAATTTCCTGTAAGTTTTTCTAACGCAGTTTTTCCAGAATCGTATTCTGCGTATCACTCGGCTCTTACGTCGCTGTTGACTTCTCATGCTCTTGATCTCAGGACGAAGTAAACGATTATGGAAAAAGCTACAAGGATTCCATCTATAATACAATATATTGAATAGGTTCCAGGGCTATCCAAGTCCAAATCTGGGGGCATGTATGATGGTGTTGGAATAACGATGCAAGTTAGCTGTCACACACTACGAGCAAGCATCGACAAGTATTAATGACTGAGTATCTGCAGTGGTATCAGGCTACGATTTCGAACAACGTGATAGATAATCCTAGTTCCCATTCCATGTCTCTCGTGGGTTCTTTATCAAGTTAGGTCAAGTCAGTACCCCCAGTGAAGTACAGCTTGCTTAAAAAGGTCTAAATCAGTTTCAGGGGTGCTGCCACAGGTACCCACATTTTTCGCATTACTTCACATTTCTTTTGTTTCACATTTTTCGGATACCTACGTTTCATTTTTTTCCAAATTTTTCGCATATTTTCTTTTCATTTTTTTTCGCATTCCTACTTTTCATTTCTTTCACATTTTTCGCCTACCCACTTTTGGGCACTCCATTTTACGCGCAATATGATGCGCGCGACTTCATGCTAACGCACATTACTTCTGCGCAGCCAAACGAAGCGATTTTTTTCCCGATTACACTGTAACGGCTTACGTGTAATGGCAGCAGGAGCTGTAGGTTTTAATGTCGCGATTCAATTAACTATACGCACATAATATCATCCAAGCCTAAAATTAGGATTTGATTATTTTTTACTTGAGTTTTGCTCTTTTTTTCGCATTTTATCACATTTTGCACACTTTTTTCTGCCGTTAGCAGATTTTCACATTTTTCACATCGGCAGCACTGCTGCAGTACTCCTCTAACCAGGATTCCTCAAAATTCATAAACTCTCTTCTGCACCAAGATACAACTTTTTTCGAGCATGCCACTGGCGAAACAGAAGTTAATGATAAACTAAGTCCCAACGCAAACCGCGAACGCTGTTAGGGTTCCTCGTGGACCTAGAACAACAAAGGCCCGTAAAGTCCTCCGATCAGCCCCAAAAATCGCCGAGTGGTAAGCTGCCAGGGAAATGAATGCCATCGAATCCCGCGACTGCCTAAGGAATTAAAAAAAAAAAAAA
>JAHWFP010000390.1:51258-87429 GCA_023313725.1 Lithobius niger | reverse complement strand
AAAACCCGTCCCACATACATCTTCACGTTCTTACAACCACCCAATGGCTCTAGCAAATTTTAGGCTGGCAAATTTCAACTCCCTGGGAGTTACTTAGCCTCTTAAGTCTCTCCGTCTCCAAAAACCAATGAAATAAACGCTTGGGCTCCCAACATTTTAAGTTTAAAAGACTCGGGAAGAAAGAGAGAGAAAGCAGGAAAAAAATTAAGTTCCTTATTTGGGCCGATGAGCCAAAATGGGTAGATGCCGCGCACCACGGGCTCGGCGGAGTCTTTAGACATCTAATGAGGTTCACAACACCAGCTGAATGGTGTAAGAGAGTCACGTAAATCTACGGGAGCTCTGATAAAACCCGATGGAGATGGATGGAAATGAGAAGCAGCACCAGCGACGGAGGAGAAAAACGGAACAGGAGAAGGCAGCTAGCTGGAGCAATGAAGAACGCCCTCCTTGTTCTAAGATCAAGCCTCTGTTCTTTAACTTGACGACCCCATAAAAAGACGAGAAGAAACGATAGAAAGGAAGAAAGAGAAGCCCCGAGAAGAAGCCTTCAAGGCGCCCCCAAGATTTAAACGTTTATCTTTTTAAAGGTGGAGAAGTCGACATAAATTTAGCATAGTCTCTTAACTGCAGTCCGTTAATTGAGATAGTGACAGCCAGAAGCGCATATCCGGTTATGATAGAGGTGACTATGAATGTTTGTTGATGTCTGTGCTAAACTTAGTCTAAATGAGCAGCAAATATCACTGTCACATCGGGTGAAATTACTAAACCAGACAAGAGGGGCGTATAGAAGACTGAATAGTGGGAGGTTGAACTTTTCGAATGGATGATGACTTTACCGAAAATCTGTAAACCTTTTATTTTTTCAGCTGGCATGTCACTTCCGGTAAAATGGCTGACAATTAGTTTCCAGTCTCAAGAGTCTTGTTATCGACTGTCTCTAGATCTCTTACTGCAGTTTACACAATTTTGCTACATTTTGTCCTGCAACCTTCTACCAGTATCAGTAATTCTAGATGCCAAACAACTAACCAACTATTAATGTATAGTGTATAACTAAGATTGTAGTTTTTTGGGGTTGTTTGTTCGTTTGTTTGTGTGTCCGTAGTGGGAATCTCGATAATCTTTATTCTATTGAAGTCCGTACTCCGTAGTGGGAATCCCGGAGGCTTGGGCGATGGGCGACTGGTAACGATGGTGTTTAATTTGTAAGCATATGTCAGATGTAGTGACGTCACAGCATTTTCACGCAAACGGAAAGGCTTGAGCGACAACCTACGGTGGTGCTTAATTTTGATAATAATCGTTTGTTAAGGACCTTGAACAATAATTGGCAGATGCAGTAACGTCACAAACGGAAAATCACAACAATGCTCTATAAAACCGACCAATACGGGAGGGGGGGGAGGGTGGCTGAACTAGTTTTGTTAAAAAAAAATACCTGCTCATGAAGACAACCCATAATGCTTTTGCGTTTGTCCCATTCTTCGTACTGCCAATTGCCATTGCGCTTGCATGTGTAGCGTTTTTAACTTTTTGACTTTTTGATCTTTTACATGAATATGAGGAGGGTGGGGGAGGCAGCAATAGTTTGCTTCAATTCTCGAAATATAAATAACGTCTTGCTCCATGTGTTCAACTACTTTTATCTCAAGTTCCCTATTGTACTGTTTACACAACTTTATACGCGTGGGTGATTCCTTGGATCCAAGGTGGATTTCAAAATACGGGTCTACAACTTACAAGTTTCCCGCCAAAACGCACGGAACGAAGACCAGGAACACCGCCGTCCGCTCTAGTTCCGCCGGCGACGCCGTGCCGTCCTTCCGCCCGTCAAGTCGTGAACCCCCGTTTATGCTAATCAGCCTGCACGAAATACAGAGACTTGTAGTCGCCAGGCCAGTCCAATGCTCAATTCGGATTGGCAACCGTCCATCGATTTTAAGCATGTTTAGAAAATAATGGGTAAAAGTAAAGGATAGAGGGAAGAGGAGGGATACAGGGGGGAGATCGGGCTACCAAAACCCAGCCTTCACCTAATAGGAGACGACGGAGGCTAACCACAGGGTATGACGTCACAGAAAGGAATCCTATAAATGCCAGACGGAGGTGGCAGCCGCGACGTCATTTATCGTTTTTTTTTTACTTCATGCCAGGAAACGCACGCCATAACTGACTGCTGCTGTTTCTGCGGCACAAGTTTAAATAATAAATATTGGAAAGTGAAAGTGAACAAAGATGAAAAAAAAAAAAGACAGACCGGCCGACCTTTAATTATTTTGAGACACAGCAATCAAAATCTATTAACTACGTGCCAACTGTGACGTACTGGTAAGCACAGCTTATCCGTAATAACACAGTAATGAGTAATATAACGACTAACTGATGCATTACATTAGCCCCAATACACAAACTACCACTGTCACAAACTGTCTGCAGGCACTTCTTTCCTTCACAGTAGACGCAGGAAAAAACTGCCCGCTTGTCACATAGGCAGGAAAATGGCGCAAGTTACGGCATAATCTCTATTAAATCGAGGTCAGTGTTGCCCAACCCCCAACTGGTCTAGTGAGGCGTTAAACACCTCCCCCGCGCAATAAAATTTGCACTGGTTATTTGTAAATTGTGTCTCTCAGGCTTCTAATTGGGCAGGTGATGTGGTATAGTAGCGCATGTATAGCGCATCGAGAAAATTTATATAAATCTCGTTTGGAGGAATGCCCCTTTAACAAGTGATCAAGTTGACGAAGAAACATAAGAAATGTACAATTACCTTATGGTTTCAGCATCCACCAATAGAATTCACGACGTCAGCATTCAGCAGTCAATAACAGATATCTACAGGAAATAATAATAAAAAAAAAAGGTTAAGTAATATACAAAAAACTGCAAAGCAGTGCAGCGTTTGGAGGAGATGGGGAAAGGAAGAGGCACACGACAGGGTAAATCGGAGGGGGGGGGCGGGAAAGGAAGGAGGAGGTAAGCCATGCATCATGAATAAATCAACTCACAATTTATCAGACGGGTGCGCCATTGGTCCCTAAGTCAACAGTGCTATTCCAACATTCGAGCGCACACACTAGGTATATGGCCAAACAATCCCTCCGAACGAAAACATTCATCTTGCATTCAGGGCCACAGAAACCAAGTTCAATTATAAAAAATTCATGTGACGCCTCACGGACCGGAAAGAAAATAGAAGGGGGAGCAGAATTTCGGATATATGGGGGTGGGCCGGATGAGGGGGGGGGGAAGGAAGATATAGGCGGTGTAGGTATTTTGTGAAGAGCGATGTTTTCACCTGTATTTTCTTCTGAATTCGGGGCAGTGGGTTAACCTAAGCGGGTAGTAAATGAATCAATGCTTTAACATTATTTAAAAAAAAAGGGTAAATTCAAATAATTTACGGGGGAGGTGTTTAACGCCTCACTAGACCAGTTGGGGGTTGGGCAACACTGACCTCGATTTAATAGAGATTATGCCGTAACTTGCGCCATTTTCCTGCCTATGTGACAAGCGGGCAGTTTTTTCCTGCGTCTACTGTGAAGGAAAGAAGTGCCCGCAGACAGTATGTGACAGTGGTAGTTTGTGTATTGGGGCTAATGTAATGCATCAGTTAGTCGTTATATTTTTTTAAATTTTCTTTATGAAAAGTTGGACGCTTACGTGAACTGATTTTCTCTCAAACCAGCAAACGGCACGTTCCACGGTTAAATTATGGCTATCTGCAAAATGTCAGCTTTATTTATATTCGTGTAATTAGCTAGTCACTAGTAATTCGGGAAATACAAGCGTTATTCACACCTTTTTTTCCAATAAGAAAATGTTAAGCTATTTCTGTTTTGACGAGTAAACTCGACCCAGTCCAGCAATTCTCCCAAAGTTTCGCGTGTGCGTTGAGACTTAGTTATTTTTCATTCTTCTTTTTGGTACGTTGGTCTTATGATGGAAAAAAGTTATGACATCTTAGTGCAACTTTAAGACACTCTGTTCTGCGGGGTCGCTTACGGTGTGACACTCATCATAAGACCATTGGTTTTAGAACCTGTTAGCTCCATGTAGGACCAAATAAGCCGCTAGCGAAACGCAAATCCCTCCTGCAAATTTGGGGCGCTAATCTCTTTTTTTAATTATCTCGCATTTTAGATTTTCGAACGGGGACAGGCCCCAGACGAACGCCGACGCCGGAAGACCGATTATTGCCTGCCTTCTTTCGCTGTTTTGCCCGGCGGCAGTCAAGATGATTTGGGCCCCAAACGAGCATAATGATAAATTCGTTGGCATGACAGCAAAAATTGTAGTTGACGGCAAACACATTAAGATGCGTTGGTGATTCAGACAGCTGAAGTTGCAGAAGTGGTTTGATTCAGAAGAACTTTTTTTTAAATATATTCTGATCGGGGAAAGAAAACGCAAGCAAACCCACTGCACAGTGATTAGTCAGAAATCTAAAAGAACTTGGTCAAATAAATATTATGATTGCCTTGGATTTCATCGGGGTGACACGTCTCAGTTTTTTCAGGGAGGGGGGGGGGGGGAGACGATAATTTGGCTCAAACGGCCAAAACACCTCAAAGTCAGTAATAAACGATTACACCGTTAAAAATGTTAAGTTAATTGGCTGTTCAGTCACCAGTCAGATTTGACAGTCATAGGCTGGTTTATTTTTACATTTTAAAGTTTTTTAAAGCCAAAAATGTACACAGGTTTATACAGTAAAAACTCGACCCTTCGACAAAATCTGACTCATTATGAAGAGTAAACAATATAACATATAAAATTAAATAAAAACGAGCTCAAATAAAAATGAGAAATTGGGCAATATTAAGTCAGTAAGCAGAGGACCTGCAAGTGTGCAGTGCGCATGCACAAGTGGGCAATGACTTCCACATGTGCATGCCCATTGCACACTCGCAGGTCTCTCTATGCCGCTTATTTACTGGATTTTGCCCAATTTCTCGTTTTTATTTGGCTATTTTCTGACGGTTTTGCCTCTCACAAAGGATAAACTTTAACTAATAATGATTTGACAGGTTCAGACAATTTTTTTCTTCTCAATTTCCCTGATACTTCCAGGTTTTTCAGGTGCATCCAATGGTAATTTCCAGGTGTTTACAACATGTTTAGTTAGGGAACCAGGCAGTATAGGCTAAGTTAATGTTTTTATTAATATTGTGTACGAAAATAATCCAACGTCCCAGAAAATAGCTGTTTATAGAGGCTAGTCCAGACGGAACTAAACGCATTTTCATCATAAGTATTGGGTACTAGCCTAAGATTTAGTTTATTGAAGTAATGTCTAAAATACTTGAACCTATTAAAGCACAAATTAAAAAAATGTGCTACTAGTCTAGGATTTTGTTTCTGATCTGCTAATTCAATGGAGCCTACAGATTAGACACAAAGACATTTTTCATATTTCCTTGTCTTTTGCCCGATTAAAAAAAAAGTCTTGTTTTCCCTGAAATTTCCCTGAGATTTCGGCTCTATTTTCATTTTCCCTGAGATTTCCAGGCTTTCCAGGTTTTGTCTGACCTTGTTTGATAATTTGAATCATTTCGTTTTTCTTTTACATTTTGTATTGCTTACTCCTGAAAATGGGTTTGATTTAGCTCGTAACATCAAGTATTTACTGTATTCATGTGCATTTTTTTGACTTTAAAAAAAAACTTAGAACTGTCGACGAGAGCTTTTTATTCTCCACTTAAAGGGCAATTACATCCATTTTGACATGATGTTTGACTTTTGAATCACTTACACAATAACTAAACACAAGAATTGCGGTAAGAGTACGTTACTGACGTCCGATTTAACAATTTAATTACTGCATCACCAAAACATGACACGGGAGATCGCCATTGTTTTGCTGAACGCTCAGAAATTAATGCCGACAGATGTCACTTTTCGATTTCGACTCGCAGCCGATTGAGATAGTTGTATTGACTGTGAGGAGTCAAGCGTCTGGCGGCCTTAGCTAGCCGGCAGTGTAATGGCCAGCTAAGGCCGTCAGACGCTTGAGCTCCTCACAGTCAATGCAGCTATCTCAATCGGCTGCGAGTCGAAATCGAAGAGATCCGTCTGTCGGTATTAATTTCTACGCGTTCCAGCAAAACAATGGCAACCTCCGTATCGTGTTTTGGTGATGCAGTAATTAAATTGTTATATCGGACGTACGTAACGTATTCTTACCACAGTTCTTGTGTTTAGTTATTGTGTAAATGATTCAAAAGTCAAACATCCATGTCAAAATGGATGTAATTGCCCTTTAATTTATTTTTACGTTACATTACTCCGTTAAGAACGCTCAGCGGGGAGGATTTAGTAAGACTCGTTCCATCGTTAAGTGACTGGCTTATTGACTTGTTTATTGTTGAACACTGAAGTAAAGGTGGCACGTCGAGATAAATGTTTCATTGTAACATTAAGACAATATTCCGCACTTGGAGAGTCAGACTGGTGAGAAGTATCCAATATCCAGGGCAGACTGATGTAGGGCAGATGATATGAAAGTTGTGTTGCTTTGGACACAGTAGGCCTCTTCAGTATGGTAATTCACGGTATGATTCACATGATTTTGTGACGCCCTTGGAATCAAAGATATTACATGAAGCGTGGATCGACGCCAATGGAGTGAGCAAAGCGAATTAACGATAGGCTAGTAATACATATATAACAATTTATTACCTAATCCTGGCTTTATATTCACTTCGAAACTTGTGAAAGGCCGAGACGTACAAAACTGTACAGACAACCCGTCAATAAAAAAAAAAACGAATAACTTATTACGTTAAAAGTCAATACAAAAATATTGAAGCCGTGTTGCGAAACTGGCCCGCTTGTTGTAGCATTGGCGTTTGTCTCAACTGGCGATTGCCCATACTTTTCCGTGAACAATGCATGTCGCAATAACTGTTAATAACTGTTAGTACTGATCGACATTGTCCTTCACGTTGTCAGCCACTCGCCCATTTTTACTGGTACCGTGCAAAGAATGAACACGATAGCCCTTTTTCATTGCTACCCTGCTAAGAATGAACATGGTCCCCATTTTCACTGATGCCACGATAAGAATGAACATGCTCGCCCTACCGCATTAATATTTGCGTTTGGATTGGTAGTCACAATGATTGCGTTCCCCGTTACTGATCCTCCCCTATACTCCCGTCTAAGAAAATATATATATATATATATATATATATATATATATATATATATATATACAGATGCTTTGACACTGTTATTCACCGACATGATGAGTGAGCGACTACTAACCGCCAAAGATCAAGCCACAAAATATTTCACTGACTCGGAAATTGATTTTACCTGTATTTACCGTTCTTTTTCAGAGCCCATAATTATCTTGCATCCAACAAAATTTAAATTACACAGAATTCCTTGGTTTACGCTTAATTAAGCAGTAGGAATAAATACGAGTTGACACGGACCAGGATGCGTAAAAGGTCGTAAAAAGGGGTCAATCGTCAACAATTGCTTGCAACTTAATCCAACCAAGAGGACGGCTATTTCAGTAGGTTTCACATCGATTTTCGACCTCATCAAGGCTAAAGGCGCAACAAATTTTCCTTCCTTTCCACGACCCTACTTTCTGTCTCTTTATCACCAAGGTTCAACTATCTATCCATCTTGTTCTCCAACGGCCATAAATGCAAGCGGTTGTTTTTGTAACGACTTTCTTCAATTATACCAATAATGATCAGCAGAGCGGGCGATAGAAATAGAAAAACATCCCATTACAAAAATCCGATTCATGTTTCATCCAATTAGGGCTTCATTAAACGAAAATGTAAAAACATCAATACAAAAGCGAGTTTGGATGTGGAAAGATGTGGTGGGAAGGGGGTGGGGGTGGGGGTTGCTCGGTGGAAGGGGGGGGGGGTTGGGTACACCCACGCACTGACCTGGATGTGGGTATGCGTGAGTGTTGTGCAGCATGGAGGTGACAGACAGCGCATAATTGCATGTTACCGTATTGCTGTCATTCCGCGCTAGGCTCATTACGTTACAACTTGAATGTTGTAACGCAGGTATTCGAAACGACGACACTGCGTGCAAATAGCATTAATTTATCCGAAACTTTAAATCTATTCCTTCCTCCCCACCCTCTCCCGTGCCACACCTTCGAAAAATCTTTTTTAAAAATGTACCAGCTCTGTCGCTAGTCAGCAATCAATACGGCGTGAATCGTTTTTAATTATTTTCTTCCCCCCCCCCCCCTCCCGTATATGAAAAACGATCAAATAAATAAACACGTTCACGCTTGTCATAACAATAATCGCATCGCTTGATTTGTACGTTATGGGGCTATTTAAAATCATCTGAAGTTCAAACACGCCATAGGTAATATTGCAAGGAAATTTTAGCAAAAACTACAGGAAAAATGAAGTTTGTGTAGTATCTAGACTGCATTCCTGAAACGAAGCTGCAGTTAAAAAACAAGTAACCAAACACCCGTCGTAGCATCCAGGAACCCAGGGAAGGCCTGGTGCGGCCACCTAGATTAAAAAAAACAAAAAAAAAACAAATGCACGAATCATAATTAAACGTTATAAGACAGGTTTGCAGGAGTGTGGTGGTGTCGCAGAGGCTGAGAGGTTAAACTGAGTTAAAGATTGGCCCTGTGATACACAATGCACTAATGTGAGATAGAAAGAAATGACAACTGCGCCGACTGCGACTCGAACCCAGGACTTCCCGTTTACTAGCCGGGCGCTCTAACCACTGCGCTACTGGGGCGGCTACAGGCTCCAGCCGAGCTAAGTAGCTGTTCAGTCTTTCTCAGGCTGTGGAGGCCAAGAAGCAATGTTGCTTTACCGCCTTGTATGTATGTTTGTGACCTCTAGATCACCACTGAGAAGACTGAACAGCTACCTAGGTCGGCTGGACCCGCCCCGGTAGCGCAGTGGTTAGAGCGCCTGGCTAGTAAATGGGAAGTCCTGGGTTCGAGTCCCAGTCGGGGCAGTTGTCTTTTCTTTCTTTCTCAGATTAGTGTATTGTGTATCCTTACAAGGCCAGTCTTTAATCCAGACTGCTTGCTTCGTTTACCCTTTACCTTGTGATTTCTTCTTTATTAGAGATTAAAGCCTGGACGAATCATGGGTTCAAGTCGAAATCAATTCGATTCTATGAAGCCGCGACAATGACACGTAAGTCTTCTTGTCGAGACGACCGCACACGGGTTTTCACTGCAGTTCCTGGCTGCTACGACGGACGTTCGCTTATTTAGCATATCATCAGCTCAATATGTCACAGTGATAAAGGAGAAACATCGCTGTGAAGTTTTTTTTTCCACTTTTTTACTAAACTTCTGCAAGCACTCCATTAACAGATGCAACTTAACGTCCTTTTTTTCAAAAAGAATTTTTTTCCCATAAAATTAAGATTTTTCAGCCGTTACGTCATCTCAAGCAAATTTTTACTGGATATTTTTTAATCAGAAAGAAATCTAGTTAGGAAAAGCCCGCGGGGTGGGGGTGTGCATCATTCCAACTGGGAAATCTCGAACCATATGGTAGAGAACAGTGTCCAGAACTGCTGTGGGTGGAACCAGAGGGAAGCAACTGTATACTAGAAACTGTGCATTCCAAACCCTTGGAGTCAGCAGTCCTTCTGGCGCTTGGCCGACGCCAGTAACGCCAACATGGCGCCAGCAAACTTCCTGTTCACGTCTGAATGAGATTCGCGAGAGGCCAATCCTACAATCTATTTATTTATTCATTGTATTTACAAAATTATTGTACACCCTACAAAGAGCACACCAGAGATTTCAGATTAAAACAACAATTTTAAAAACAGAAGAACATGGCAACGCTTATGGTGCATACCGTTCTCGTCTCCGCCCTCGCGCGAAAGAGATTTGTGAACTTTACACATCCCATAATTCATCATTCCTGTCGTAATCACTCCTGTAGTGTGCGACGAAGGCAACGCATATATTACAGGCAGGTTGCCACAAATGTGAAAACGTTGTATATCTTAAAAACTATGTCAACATCAATTTATAAAATCGAACAACTACTGGCACATTAGTTCAAAACTTTACCTGTGTTAGGATAAATTTTGCAAACAGTATCACAGTTTAATTATCTATGCGTGTTAATCGTCGGAACTTACATTTCTCCAACATTTTTTAGTTCCTGCGTCTGAATTTGCACACCATGTTCAATTTTAATGGCGGCTGCCATCCCATAGTCTCAAAGCGGAAGTATCACAGCTGATTATGCCTTAAATCCTTAATCTGCTTGTCCGGTAAACGCAGTTTACCATATATCGTCTTAGGCCGAACTGACCAGCACAGACGTTGACAGTGTCGTCTTTCCAGTTAATTACCACTTCAGCTTCGTCGACGAGCTAAAATCTGTTATCGCTCAGCCACATTAGGGTGCATTTACGCAACGGCTCGACGTTGCTTCTCGCAGGTAGAATTTACTCGCGATGGCAAAGGTGCCGTTGCCACGATAACAATGCTACCTGGACTAGCTAAATCAGACACCGTTTGAGTGAATGTTTGCAGTCTTATAATCCGTGACAATAAGACAAAGAATTCCTCCTGACGAAATGTTCCCAGTCGCTTCTGAACTCGCATTATTGACCGTTTTCGTTTCGAGTCGACAGAGCTAAAACCGCCACCATGTTGGTATTTCAGATAATTTCTAACGTCTAGCTGCGAGAACACAAAGGCAAGTCGTTGACAAACGCGCCCTTACTGAACCGTAAGCAAGCGAGAACTTGAAATTATCAGAGAAACAATGCCGCACGAGAAACAGCTCGCCAGTAGCTGTTCGGCAATCCGGATAATGGATGCTACCGACGGGCGCGTCGTGATGGGTGCATTGCGTACTTTGGCTGGTTACCAGCTAATACTACTCTACCAATTACAGTACAGAACTAATCTTTATTAGCGACCAATTCTTCACCACAATTCCTACAGAAAAGAAACGGAATGCACGCCTGGCGACCGAATGACCGACAGTTCGTTCAACCAATTCCATTATACACCATCTTAAACAAAGAAACATTCACAGCTGGAAATAAATCCTCGATTTAAGAAAAAAAAAACAGAAAAAAACTGCATTATTGCAATTGGACACGCGAGCTTGAATTGTAACATTTTATATCCCTTCTCCCACCCCGTCCCCATCCCCCGTGTATAATAACAGCTGTGAACGTAAAATCGTGACTTCAAGCCCATCAGGCGTTCCAGTGGTGGAATGTAATCGCGTGCTTGGGTATAGCCAACTAGTATTGGCTATTGAAGATCTTCTGCAACAACCCCCTCCCCCACCCGCTTTCCCCTTCCCTAAACTTCACCGATTCCATTCGCTCCGGGCAAATCAGAAACGAAAACTAGTCGATTGCTATGTGTTTGAGTGCGGGGAGCGCAGAGGCGCACAAGTTCGGATTGGGCACGCTCAACTCACGTTGGCAGCGCCGCCAACTTTAATGTCGTCATTAGAAGTGGGGCGTCCACGAACTAACGACGATACAACACGTTGAGACTATTAAACCTCGCAAAGGCGAGCAAATGGTGCGAGGCAAGGCACGGATGGGGGGTCGTGGACTATCTCGCTCCGTCCTGAATCATTCATACAGTCTCAAACCGGCGCTGCCCCCTTATCACAGCTCCGCCACACAGCACCATATGGTGACGTTTGACCCCCCAGCGCTTCTTTCTTCACTCGAGAACCCTCCTCCGACGTCCCCGTACCCCCCCTCCATCTTAATCCTATTGGCCCCAACTTACAAACCCCCACGTACAAAACCAATCAAGTAGCGACGTTGGACGAGCACTTGGTTCCTCAAGCCCCACCCGACTTCCTTACATACACCCACATACCATTTACCAAACCGGATACCCAGCTCAAGTCCAGTCACGCTCCGCCGGCACGTGGGGGCCTTGTAACCCATGCTGCGCACGCACCCCTCGAGTTGACAGGTAATAAGTGGCCAGTGTTGGCCCTCGATGCTGACCAGCTTGTCCATTAATTTGTTGTTGCGGCCCCATGATGACGAATACGCGGACCCCAACGCCTGCACCATCCGCGACAAGGGAGTGAATGAGTAAATGCGTACCTACTACTACAACCCCAAACAAATCCATTAGGGGCTTGATTTCCGCATTATATCAACTATAGAGCTGTCGAGCGATTTCTGGCGGAATAGAAGGCGGGCATGAACTTTTGCCGGAGTCGTTAGGAACGGCACTTTATAACCTACACCTCGACCTGGCAATAACATGATGTTCAATTCTTTAAATGTTAATGTTTCGTACCCTGGAATTATAATGATATCCCATGAGGCATATTGCTACTAAACGTAGTTGAAAGCCTCCAATCTCAAACAAAGAACATATAATTAGATACCTACCGATTTCGAATGTCACACAGAACGTTAAGATGTCTCCTGAATATTGAAACAAAGTCACATCTACGTTCTGGCCATCATCGTACTCCAATAATTCAATAATTACAGCACGTTGTCGAGTAAGGGGTTTCGAAATTTGCTTACCGTTTGTATAGCAACTACGAGGTAAGTCAACAAGTCTGTATTAATAATATCAAGAATTTATAGGGTTGGGGAGGAGAATTTGTAACTCTAAAAAGTCACTATTGAAACGTCTTAGATCCATTCCAATTAGTTCCGTCCGAGTTTTCAGAGGGCGCTACACGTTCCATCTGGTAATTTTTGCTCATTTTTCAGCCCAAATCTAAAGTAAAGTAAATTACAACTAAGCTAAACTAAATAATAATTAAATACAAGCTAGTTTCGTTTAGTTTAGTTTAATTTTAGGCTGAAAATTGAGTAGAAATTTCACATAAAACTAGTGGCGCCCTCTATAAACTTAGACGGAACTAATTAGAATGGATCTAAGACGTTTCAGAAGGGGTCTCAAGTTACAAATTCTCCTCCCAAACCCTACAAATTCTTGATAATATACATTAAAGCAACACTACGCATTGCTTGCCAGGCTTCACGCTTGTCGTACTAAACGGCTTCCAGCTATACTATCCGCCAAGAAAGAAGCATCTCCTTATGTGGTAATTCTATAACGGCTGAAACAAGCCAACTGAAAGTTTGAACAAAACGTGTTTGATCATGATGGATACAAGATGTA
This sequence comes from Lithobius niger, assembly GCA_023313725.1. Lineage (NCBI taxonomy): Eukaryota > Metazoa > Arthropoda > Chilopoda > Lithobiomorpha > Lithobiidae > Lithobius > Lithobius niger. The sequence goes on along the minus strand of JAHWFP010000390.1, from coordinate 74,294 downwards.
CAGAGAAGCTAAAAGATCAATGCTTCAAACCCTTTATTTCCACTTTAGGAGTGACAAACTTTGTGAAATTCTCAACTAAAATTGTGGCTTCAAAGTGACCTGCGTATCAAATAATAACGTTAAACACCACAAATGAATGTATGCATAAGTTGAGTAGAGTTCTTATTTCGGTACAGTTTACCAGGAAATAATTGACGGAAGACGAACCACACCGCACAAGAGCAAACGCTTACGTGTGGGGAAAAGGGTCGTACATATAAAAAAAAAACGAAACATTTTCTTAAAAAATAGGAATAAAAACGTAATTAATGTGGAAAAGAAGGGGTCCAAAATCAAGCAAAGCATGATTAAGAACAAATTAATAAAAAAAAAAGAGAAAAAATGTAGGAGTACTAGATCACAATGTAACCAAAAAAGAAATGTTGCCAGTGTTAACTCGAAATGTTAAACAGCATTGCTAAATTCATACAGGGTTCATACCCATATCTGAAAATGAATATCTCTGACTATCCCTGACTTATTTCTTCAAATACTCCTGACCATAACACTTCTACTTTAAAAAAAATTTTAAATTACAAAGCCAACTGCTCAAGCCAGCTGGCATCATAACTTCATATGGATGGCAACTGCACATTTTCCCCAATTTTTTTTTAAATTAAAAAATGGGGCAAGAAATTAGTAGCAAAGGAACTAAAATTTATGAAACCACACAGTTTATTCTAAAAACAAAATTCTAAAAACGAAATTCTAAAAATGAAAAAAAAAACGGTTCTAATAAAAACAGTTCGTTTTTAGAATGAACTGGTTTTTTTAGACCACTTTTTCATTTTTAGAATTTCGTTTTTATAATGAGCCGTGCGGTCTCGCAAATTCCATTAGCTTTTCGACTACCTTCTTGCCCCATTTTTTTTAATTAAAAAAAATCCCTGACTATCACTGACTTTTTGCCAATTTTCCATTTTTTCCCTGACTTTCCCTGACCGTATTTCATATCCCTGACTATCCCTGATTTTCCCTGACTTTTCAGGTCGGTATGAATTCTGTCATACGGTTTCGCTCTTATAACCACTTAAACAAATGTTTCTTGAGTGATTTCAACCCAGTAATAAGTTTAATTTCGGTACGCAATGAATTTAAAAAATGTACTGCCCAGAAAGTAACTGCATTTGTGGAGTCTTTCCTTAGCAACTTTTGGTTGCACGACGTAGAAATAGGATTCATTCCTAGTATATGGTAATCCGTCACAAGTATCTTAAAAATACTTACATTTTCTTATTATTGGTATTTGCATAAATTTTTTAGGTGTCATTTTGTTAAAGGGGGACTTTCCCTTGTTACTCTACGTTAGCCCCATTCAGTCAAAAAGTACATAACTATTGCAAACGCTATTTGTGTATGGGATGGTGACCGAATTACCAAAAGAATCCTTTTAAAAGTGTAGGTTTCCCATTGTACTGAACGTTGGCTTATTAGTATAAAGATTGCACCAAATCTATTTTTCCATGGGATGCGGGAAAAATAGGGAGAGGGCACGGCCTTTCAAAGTGCCTTCATTAACACCCAACATGAGTTTATCAGACCTTCCAGAACATTAGCAATCGGGGGTGTGTAGTTAGATAAATAGCAGGTTCATTTAAGCTGCGGTTCATTGCCAGTGGCACTGTCTATCTATCCATCTGTCTGGTGTATATCTACAAACACTATCTCTCTTTCCGAGCCATAAATAGTCAGCCCGCACGCGCGACACAAGCGTCACAATATCGACAGTTCGCGGAGGATGCGGACGACGGATCCGTTGATGACGATTATTCCTGGAAACTTTGCGGTGTCCTGATAAGTAGAGACAAGGCGGAAGCTGAAATGCTAACAAATGACTGGGACTCGCCTTCCCATGAGGGGAGGGGGGGGGGGTGCTGCCCGGGAACGTCGAGGAAGAAGACTAACGTCAATTGACAAACCAAGCAAGCAACGTTCGAAATGACTGGTCTAAATCGCCGTCGGGAAGGCACATTTACCGCAATCTGATGGTCTACAGCAGCGGCGACACAGCTAGCGAAATTCGGCGTAAATCTACTGAGTCCGCTTTAGCAGTCGGTCGGAGCGGGAAGAGGAGGGTTGTTGGGGGGCGTACGATTAGAGCTTTCAGGATTTTGGTGTGTATGTGTGTGGAGGAGGGGGAAGGCCGTTTAGCAACCAATGGAGTTCAGAAGAGAAAGTGTACCATGTCGACGAATACAATAGCTCTCGAGGGGGTGTCGAGAAATTAAAACGTTGCTTAGCTACTTTTCGTTTTGGTGTTTGTGTGGGAGTTGGTTGGTGGACGACGTACCGTTTGTGTTTTCCAATTCTCTGATAAACGCCGCGACATGTTTACCGAAAAGGGAGGAGAGGAGAGACGAAAAGAGGAAAAGGATTCGTTCGTGAAAAGCCCAGTTCCCAGAGCGAATCCTCGTAAATGGGGCATAAATCAGGCCCGCTTAAGCACAGATAAGGACCAGCCCGGCGCGGCCAAATTCTGTTCATACACAGGGACCCATTATCCGTTATGTATCCAAGCTCAGGCGGAGCTAGCCACAAACGCTTTCGCCTCACTCTTTCCATTCGTTTTCTCGACGGCTTTCGGCACGTTTATTCAATCGTTCATTCCTTCTTTGGGGCCGGTCTTTCATTCGTTCGATGGGCGTAAGCTGACAGTGATGGAGATACGGAGCAAGGTTAAAGTTGGACTTTTCGGGGTGGCACTGATGTTGGCCGATATGGAGTCCAAACGACGTGGACATTTGCACCGTTGCGACACTAATACCTAACTTGGCTTCTCTCATTGTTGGAACTGTTAAAAACCGTGACTTCAGTGATAAAGCAGTAATCCTTCAAATAGACTTGAATACAGGACAACAGGAAACTTGAATGGCCAATCAGAAAACACCTACCGGCTATCAAGGATTCCCAAATTATTGAATGTGAATCAAAACTCCGAATGTAATGTATAGTTTAGCCCCTTCAACACCAGGAAGAAAATAACAAAAATGGACAAAATAAAAAAAATAAAAAAATTGTACAAAATAACTAAGGCCAGTGACGAAAAGCGAACACTCTGTGGCACAGTGGCAAACCGGATCGCTGCACTGTGACTGAGGTTGGCACTAATGGTCTAGCTGTCGACACGCTATTAAGCCTCAAGCCTCCCCCCCCCTATTCACGGAACCCAAATGACGCTATCAAATAATAGTCGAGCTGTTAAGAATCTTGGTCTACGAGTTTCGAGGATAAGAGATCGAATCGTATCACCGACTACGTATCTTAGTTAATAAATTTTAGCTAAGTAAGTTAGGTAGCATATTTATTTGAAATGAAACTTAAGCTAGCCCTCGCAATACAAACAAACTGAATTCGATAAAATAAATGAATTACATACGCCTATGAAACAGTCTCCACCAATAAATCAGAACACTTCTAGAGAACTACTTCACTGCACTAACCCTGAATTGCACATTTTTAAGATTAGCTATGAAAAGCTATTATTTTTTATTGCCAGTCAACTGGTTTTTAAGTAATATTTGATTCACTGTTAGGCTTAACATTGCTAATTCATTGTAAGCGGTGGGTTGCAATACATCTCTTTTTAGTCTTGACTGGATATCCCCCGCCCCCCGAAAGAAAAACACCCCCCCCCCCAAAAAAAAAAAAATAATAATAATAAAACGGGCAGTATTGATGCGTAAACTGTATTATTTATTGCTGTGGATTCCAGTTGGAGGCCCAGACTCCAGAGATAATTCGAATTTAGCAAGGGCACCGCTGTGCGGTTTAGATTGTTGCAATTTTAAATGCCCCAGCAGGATTGTCCCACCGTTCGAATCTACACTAAACCAATTTGGAAAAGACTACTGCACTTTTAAATCTTAAATTCGTGAAATTCACAAGCTGGCCGGAGATCTTTCTCACTTCAAACTAAAAACTAATCATGTCTGTGCTGTTTAGCTTTTCTTCTGTGTGCTTTGCTGTCGTCTTTCCAACGGTTTATTAACGGCGAAACAAATACATCCAAGACCAAAGAGCAGGCTAAAACATTTACAGCAATTGGCTTCACCTCACGGCAGGACGTCATGCGTGAAGCCTTCCAGGGGCAGCACGAGTCTCACTTCATGTCAACAACAAACTTGAAGTCGGTACGGCTCTCAACGACTTTCCGGTCAGGCAATTAACTTGTCGGTAGGCTGATTGCAAAGCCGTTTTAAGTCTGGGGAACTTTCGTAATTCAGTCAGTGAGGATCTGGTGCCTTTCCAGTATTGGGAAAGAAAACTACAGGTTATCAGCTTCAGAGTAGACCGAGCTAACAAAAAACAAAAAAAAAATAGTGACACCCCATAAGGAAAAACAAGATAAGGGGTTTAGAATATTAAAAAAAGGAGTTTGTATTGTCACCGCTATAACTAATAAATGAATAAAATGATTTTTTTTAAAACCACTACAGCCATAACAAAGATTTAATTTAAAAGAAAAAATACAATGGATCCAACATTTCAATTCTTTTAATTTCAATTGCTTACAAGTTTACGCTATGTAGTCGAACGAGGGCCACCAGATTACACCTGCATTACATCTGCTTCCGGTAGCTTTCAATGTATGACAGAGTAGCAAATTGTACGGCTTCCTGTAACTCCTGTAACAACCACTGTAACAATCCTTACGAAAATGTATAATTTTACTGTGAACTTCACACTGCTGTAGAGGGCTCAACATCTTGAGGACCTAGCTGTCGACGCGCCATTAAGCCTCAATCCCCATCCCCCTCCCCCCTTTACGATCCACTACGAACTCTTCACTCAACCATCAAAATAATAGCCCACAAGCGATACGTGTGCTTTATATCAACACTCAAAAATGTAAAGCCAGTACAGTGCACATAAAAGACACAACTTGCGAGGTTTCGAAGCAATCCCCATTTCATTATCAAGCAATAAAATATATGGCTAAGAAGTCAAGTAAGCACTTTTAAATCCATAAAATCGTAGAAAACTCATGGAAAGCGCATGGATAACCAGGCAAGAGGTCTGATTCTCTACTGGCATTATCTAAGCTGCCTTAGGTCCATTCTTATTTTTTATTTATATTCATGTACTTTACGTTTTTGTGGGTTTGAAAGTGTTTTACTAGACTTTGGCTTTTTAGCCGTATCTTTTATTGCTCGATAACGAAGCGGGGATTGCTTCGAAACGTCGCAAATTGGGTATTCCATATGTACACCTTTCCATTTTGATCGTTATACCTCTTAGTAGTTGTACTATTTTCATTACATCAACACTATAGCTGAGGGACGGTACGTGAATCCCGTGGAACTCCCGTAATCCTGTTAATCAAGATCCGAACAGAACTAAAACTACTCACAACACCACGGGATATTTTTGGACAGTCTTTGTTGGGCTGGGGGAATCGACGATTGTGCCAATCATCGTTGTTGACCCCAAGCGAAATCGGAAGGGTGCAGCAGAGCAGAGCGGACACGGCCCAGAAACCAAAGAGGACCCAGAGAGAGAAGGGGGAATGAGGGAGGGGATGGGGTCATCTGTGATATGGAAGAGTGAAGACAAAAGAACCATCAGCTGACGCACACTAAACTTCTCTTATCAACAGGGTTGAACCAACGGACATCAACTGAAGCACTTGGAACCACCGTGACACAACTTGGTTTATTAGAGTCTTGTAGCTTAACACACCAAGACTTTAGAGTAAAATAATTAATCCTTAGTTAATTGAACCAATAGACGACAATTGAGGCACTTAAAATCAGCCAGAGTAGTACAAAAAACTCATTTTGTCTGAGCCACACCCAAACAAGAAACAAAATATTAGAAATGGTGCACAGTTTTAAGGGAACTGTGCGGATTTCCTTTCAGGAACGATATGAAGAGATAGGCACGACAATACATTGGTATTTGTGCCCATACTTAGACAAATCCTTCATTGTTTGGCCAACAACAAGGTACACTACAAATTCTTCACATAATAATCACATCGACTATAAATGCTTCGCTGTCTTACATCAACAGTAGTATTGTGTGCGCGGTGTATCTTGAGTCCTGCAAATGTTTTGTGAGCGGCTACGTCTTCCTGGAGGGGGTGGCTTTAATCGATGGCCGCCATTGTTTTTGTAACCATCTTGGATATCAACAAGGCACTCTGCTACTGTAAACGTACAATCGATTATCTGTGTTCGTTCTGCGGAGAACTCCAGATAGGCCGCGGACACTATAAGCTATGGTACGTGCATCCCGTGGTACTTCTGTAATCCTGTTAATCAAGAGCCAAAGAGGGTGAAAACTACTCAGAACACCCAGAGATATTTTTGGGAGCAACACGGGTGACAACTCAGAGCCATGCTCAAGTGGCTAAGGAGCCAAACAAAAACTAAGCAGAAGATGCAGCTGAAGGCCGGAGAAAAACAATGAAGAAGATGCGGGCTGCGGTTGAAAAACCACCGAAGATATTCTCAGAAGATCTGGAGTAAACATCAGGTGTCCTTTTATCGGCAGTTCTTCGCGTTCATTGTTTTTTTTGTTTGTTTTGTCTTTGTTTTGTTTTGTTAGTTTTACAGAGATCTGTAACCTTGATACGCTCGTAATGATGAATCGGCTCATTTGTACCTTACTAGATGTTTGGCAGCAGACAGTACTCCAGTACGTAAAGTGGCACCCCCGGGGATAACGACCACTAATCCTCCCATCATAGACGGCTGAAATATTGTCTAGAATAGACCAGAATCGATGCCACGGTGCCTGAAAAAGCTCGGTAGTATCTCACACTATCCTGACATAGACAGGTCTAGCTGTGATTTTCCCAGGTCACTTTTCAGGAATCGAACACGTGACCCTCTTTAGGAAGTTAGTCTAAGCTGAAAAGCATTCCACCACAACGACCAAAATAATTCCTTATCTAGGCATGTAATTGAGATCTGAAGGATTCAATTATTCGGCCGACCAAGAGAAGATATAATGCTGCAAGCTAACACCGAAGCAAGCGAACGATTCCAACACCGATCTTTACGAGTGTACCTGGATACCTCCGCCACCCACGCCAGATTTGCTGTAGAAACGACAAAATAAGTGAATGCATGGTTTTAAAACGTGTGAAGTTGTCGCAATATGCCACAGTGAAAGATCTAAAATATGCAGAAAAATAATTTCGAATGGTTAAAAAAAAAAACCACTATTACTGCCCAATGGCTTTATATTGTTCATGTAATGCTCGGGGCCACTAGCCTTACAGCTTGAGTATTCTTACCGTCTCTACTACAGAATATCAGACTGTAGTATCTCTTTAGTACTACGGAATATCAGAATATTTCAGTTAGGAATTTTATATCCGAACTACTGCATTTTATGCACCAACGCTCCTTTTCATGAAATTCCAACCACCTCAGAACAAAATGGCGTACATTAGTGTGTTCCAAATAATCACACATACAAACAGAGACACAAAATCCAAATTCAGTCAAGTATTTGATCGCCTTTGCTTCGCTCGCTCCGCCAATTACAACTCATCGCTTGACCAATGAGAAAAATTCTACTCCCTTGACTCTAGTAAAATTTCCTCAAACAAACCAAGGAAAGCATTACTGCAGTTTAAACTAATCATACAGCAGTCCTTAAAGACACCTACTACTTCACGCCATTATACCCCAGACGATCCGCCTTCCACGAAACACTCTCTCCACTTCAACTTGAGAAAATGTTGCATATTTTGATGAACGTGCAAGATCACATTCCCCTTCCGACCCCCCAGCTAGTCCAAAACGGCCATTAAGTATGGAACCACTTGTATAATAGATGCGGCGAAAACTGCACCATAAGACTCTCTCCAGCTATAGTTGATCGCCCTAATGGACGTTTGCCGACCCTTAGGTGCTTCAAAATGAGACGTCGCTTAGAAACAGAGCGATTCCTCGACCGTGCAACAAAACCCACAAAATCCGTCAGTGACGACAGAACCTATGCATCATGGCGACTTTATCCATGCTCACTAGTCTGCTGGGTCAAAGTATGCCAGCAATTCAAACCACAATTCTAAAGAGGGAGTTCTTGAAAGCAGACCAAGTGCAAACACAGAATTGAATGATATTCACAAATGCTGTTCGGTTCAATGTTGCAAAACAGTGTTGTACCCTCAAAGCCCCAAAAAGCACAAGGTTCAAAGTCCAAAACAGTACAAAGTTCAAAGCCGAAAACAGCAGACAGTCCAAAACAGCACAAAGCATAAAGCCTAAAACAGTACAACACAGAAGGCCCGAAACAGGACAATGCTCAAGGCCCAAAACAGCACAAAGCAGAAAGCCCAAGACAGCACAACGCTCAAAGCCCAAAACAGCAAAACACGAACGCCCAACACAGCACAATGCTCAAGGCCCGTAACAGCACAAAGCAGAAAACACAGAACAGGACAAGCTCAAATCAGCATAATGCTCAAAGTCCAAAGCTCAAAACAGCACAAAGAATAAAGCCCAACACAGCATAAAGCCCAAAACAGCACAATGCTCAAAGTCCAAAACAGCACAAAGCTCAAAACCCAAAGATCACAAACATTACTAGAAACATGAGGTTTCGGGGAAGACCGCATTTACAATTTATCAAATCGTAAATTTCGGCTCAGAGGACACTACAAAAAAAATAAAAAGAAACACTCACACCAATGGCGATTGTAATTGATTCCACCCAACACCTTGGAGCTTGATGCGTAATTTGTTCCGGCTTTATAACTCAAAATAGTTCTATTTCTGTTCCGGTTGCTCTAAATTATGTCGTAGCACTAGTGTTAGCAGCTAGAGCTAGCAATAAGGCTGATCGCCGTCTGTGACCTACGTCGGGCGGGCAATACATCGTAATAGCTTCATTAAAACTTAACCAAAGGAAGACTGACTCTTGACCTCAGTTAACAAATTCTCCCATGTGAACGTCAACTGAATCTCCATGCCGAAACACCGGCGATTCACCGGTTCCCACCGCAGTTGTTAAAACAGCAGGTTTGTGGTTACATTGTTAGAAATATGTACATATATATAGCTTAAGTGCTCGCTTGTTTAATTCAGGAGCATTAAACATATATACCTTGTTTGTTTGTTGCGTTTGTTTTGGTGACTATGATCAAACAACGTTTTCGCATGTCGTCACAGTTCGGCCTAAGTTGTTTACGTTTGCTCTTTACTTTAAAGTTTTACAGCAGTAAAGGCTAACCTTGTACAATAAGCGTCTAACAAACTAGAGGCCAACACACATTTAGGTAACGTTACAATTTTTTTTTTTACAGCGAACGAGGAAATTGAGCACGCTTTTCCAAGTCTATTGACCGAATGTTACATCATCTTTAAACCACAGAACAGCAACACATTTGGCCAACGCCCTAGGCTTCCGCCTTTCCCCAACCAATAGAACCATTAACTATTAAACCAGTTCCATAATAAATGCGGCAGAGGTGGCTAGCATCCGGAATTTCCTCTATCGGATCGTCTTAAAGCGTGCCGCATCCAGAACTTAAGTCTTTAACGAAACGGACGTCGCTGGAAGACCGAGCATGTAGTCAACTGCGCGACAAAAGCGAATACAATCCATCTTGTTCATAAGCTTATTTCTTTCCATTCTAGCAGGAATAAATATTTCAGCAAGGCAGAACGTGCCGAACGCTTTCTGTAAATATAGATCCACCTTATGCTTAGCAACTGTCTAGCAGATAAAGTGGATACTGTGAGGCGCACTGACCGGATTAACGATTGCTGTCACACCGTTTTATTAATTGTATTGACCAAAGGATGGTGTTCGCACCTTTAATTAATGCCTTATCTACGTCAATTTTTCAACTGTATAAACCACTGGCGTCATTCACACATTATCAGCTTTACTGCCATCCCTGTTCACCTTGTTCAATTATATCATTAGCTGTAAGTTTTCATTGGCCACTTATTCAAACGTCTAACCAATCTTAGTCAAATTATTAGTGAGAGTAACCACGGTAGGTCAAAACGCAATAACCAGCTGCATAAATTGCTGATCGTTCATATTTCCATTCGGTAACTAACAACAGTAATACGACATAATTCCAGGTAACACCACAGTTTATGATATATGAAGGAAGGACGGCTACGAAAGAAAGGGCACGTCCAAGTACCAATTCTCGCTGAATTAACAGTTTTAACAAAACAATTCACTTTTTCCCCAAATAGTGAAAATCTAAATCAGCCAGTAGTTAATTGGTGTAGTATTAGACGTTAATAAAATTAAACCTCGTAGTTAGTAACCTTACTAGCTATAAAGCTACAGCCCTTCTTGCCCTAAAGCTGCCACGGGCAGTTCTCTTTCAGCGCATATTGCCAACGTACAGTTTGGCGAGATACAGCGTAATTATACTACAACGTTTCTTCCGCTTATTTCTTCACGTGACTGTTCGTTACACGTGCGATAAGAAAACATCAATGAAACGGGGTCACGTGACAGTTTGAACGCCAAAATTGTGTCGCAAACCGGAAACGATGATGCGTCAAGGTTAACTTACGAAAGTAGAGCCAATATCTAAGCGCAACAAACTGTAAACATAAGCAGGCTGCGCGAAATACACTTCCCAATATTCAACAGAAAATCTTCTACAAGCCAAATATTTTACGAATTTTAGCAAGGGATTAATTAACGGCAAATAAATAAACCGTACTTGATGACTGTAAAGTTTAAAGAAATATTAATAGGAATCTTGCTAAATGTGAATGTGACTGTGTAGATCCAAGTAAACTCTAAACATTTCAAGGGCTAAATCGCAACTTCTCATCGCAACTTCTCATCCCATTTCAGCAAAACGTTTAAAATGGTCCGATCGACGCCAAAATTTGTATGTGTCCCGTTGCAGCCGATGCCAGAATGAGTTTCATGATCCCCAATCACCACGAAATGTTCATTTTATTAACATGGGTTGTAACCTCCAAGATGAACTCAGCTATTGACTTACTTACGGTGAACTGCTGGCTAAAAAGAATAGGTAAGCTGATGTAAAATACACCAAATTTACAAAAGATTGTCTCTGGATTATGAAATCGTGTTTACTCCGGTTCGCTCTACGTTCTTGTTTTTCTGCTTGCATTAAATTGCCATTAAATTTGCCTTGTTTGAACTGTTATGTCCCAATCTGTCATTGGTTGCAATGCAGTTTTAGTTACTGACGTTCAAACTGAGTGACATTCAAACCGGTTAGAAAGCATTTTTAGCTAGCTACTTCTCCGATTTTTCAAGCCAGTAACATGAATTTTCAGCTACTTCCCTGACTTCACATAGCCGGTTAGCATGTTTTTTTTAGCTACTTCTCAGGTTTTCAGCTACTTCACAGTTAAAATGGATTTTCAGCTGCTTCCCTGACCATTCATAACCAGTTAAATGTAATTTTAGCTATTTCTCAGATATTTATAACCAGTTAACATGCATTTTCAGCTACCCCTCGCCTTTGTGTAACTGGTTAGCGTGCATTTAGAGCTACTTTTTCGATATTTCATTTCCACTTAAAATACATTTTCAGCTATATTTTTACCTGACTTTTCGTAACCAGTTAGAATGCAATTTTAGCTACTGCTCAGATTTTCATAACCAGTAAAAATGTTTTTTTTCTCTCATTTTCATCAGTTAGGATGCATTCTTAGATACATATCCAATTTGTAATAACCAGTTAAAAAGTATTTTTCGCGCGATTCTCCAGAACCAGTTAGAATGACTTTTTAGCTACTTTCCAGATTTTCCCAGTGTTCTACTTTTCCATTTACGGAACCAAGACTTTCAGGTCAATGGCACGTGTCCATTACCTTTAAAGAGGAAAAAAAAAATAACAAATTCTGTAGCCGACATTCGGTCGACGCCCTTCCAGGCATACCCCTCCCCCACTTCCAGAAAACGACCATTAACCATAACACCACGTCTATAATAAATGCGCAATAACACGTCTTCCCCATTCCCCTCATCTGGTCACTTAATGGACCTTTCGGATTCCTCACGTCCTCCAAAATGAGATAACATCTACGAGAAACAAAACCGTCGCCAGGAGCCAAAGAAATGCGACCCAAAGCCTTCAAATCCGTCAACGGTGAGTGAAGCGATCCATCTTGGAGACCTCATCCATGCTTCACCAAAGTGTTTGCTAAATATTTCACCAGGCGTCGCCGACTGGTCAGGCAAAAGCTTTGGCCAGCGGTCGCGAGGCGTTCTCGCGTTGTAGGAGGCATCGCTGGAGGGGTATCAGTCCGCTAAACAGCTTTGCGAATCGAGGGAGGAAAAAACGAACCCCCTCATGGTTGACAATCCTGAAACCCTAAGGGTGTTTTGTCGAATCGACAGCTTTGGAAAATCCTATCTTCCAGTCGCCTCTGTGCTGTTTACAGATCACCAGCGACACTTCGGCGGTATAACAGTTTTAACTTTTCAAACCTTAAAAAGTTCTGATTTGGGTGGGGTGGGGGGGGGGGGGAATGGAGACTTGCAAATGAGACCTAACATGCTTACACATTTCGTTAGGGGCAGCAATTCCCACCAAACTGAAAGCGTGAGTCACAAAGAACGATTCCTTGGGAAATTGGGTAAGTCTTATTCGTGAGTCGAAAATCGAAAATCGTAGCACAACTGAACGTAGCTTAAGTTTAACTGTTTATTTTGTATAATATTACAGTAAGTAGACAAAGTTTTTCGACACGTTTCAAAAGCTAATTATAATGTGACGTTAGTCCGGCCATATTTCAAGCTATTAGCCTACCGATTTGTGCTTGGTTAGTCTGTTCATTAGCACGCCTCCCGCCTAATAATACAACTACGTTACTTATTACTACAACCACTAATTAGCTAGGTTATCAACTCTGATCTATAAATGATAAATGTTTGACGAGCTTTAAGGTGAAACGTGAATGTAAACACGACATTCGACGGTTTTGTCGCCCAGACAGTGTTTTAAAGCTTTGTGATGGATCGTCAAGTTATGCTAACATTTTTATCTTAAGCGCTTGAAAAAGGAAGCGAGCGACACAGAAATATGATAAAATGTTTGCGTATGTTGCATCTTCGGGCTTTCTTAAACAGTCGTGTTTAAATTTGTTATTTGAGGTAATGCTTTGAGTTGAAAACAACCTACAATATGAGCAAATCAGGGCGAGAAGTCTTTGTATCTACATAAGAAAAACTAGGAAACCTAAACTCTGTTCCTAGATCATCTTAGATCAGTGTTGATGGTCAGCATTTTCAACTGCTCAATTTAAAGTGCCTGAAACGGCAATCGCTCGACCTCTAAACATCACGTATTGTTTTAACATGTTGCGTATCTTTGTTCTCACTTAAACACCTATCGTATTTAGATGCTTGTTAGTTGTTGCAACTCTTACCAGAGTGGAACTTAACATCAGTGATTCAGGCGACAATAACGACCAAGCAACGCTCCAACGTTGCTCTAGTTAGCACGAACTGGCTCATTCCTCCGCGAATCAGTGAGAAATGTTGGGGGCGGTTATGTAAAAGAAGTCGAACACGGCCAACGTCACTTTGAAGCCATCTATCCGTCGGGCCGAGGTCGTCCGGATTCGAACCACACGACGAAACCGCCCCCACACTCGGGCCGCTAGGTTGGCATGGTAACAAATCACGCCACGTGCCCCGTTACCACGTCCATTCATCAAGGACGATGTTCGCGTCACCGAACATGGATGACGTCACGCCGGATACCATACTGACAAATGGCGGATGGAGGGAAGGGAGGGGGGTAAGGAAGAGAATTTGCACATTAGGGACCGGACAAAGCGTGAGAGGGGTCATACCCCGAAAACTAAGTTGAAAAGGTTGGAAGGGTAATCACGTTTGGGAGCTGATTTGGCGTGAGTAGAAGTGTAATGAGCCTAAATGGCGTTGGACGACTTTGGGTTGCCTTTTTAAAGTACTCAGTACAAACCCGACTTAACCTTCTGATACTTGAGACCTAAAGCAGATCGCTCGTATATACTTGCCTGTTATATCTCTAGATTTCCTCGTACCTACTGGAGTATGCCAACACTGTTTGGTCCCCTCACCAGGTTGGGGATATTGATCACGTGGAGTAAGTCCAAAAACGCCCCACTAACGGCTCTATCGTATAAGAATTGAAACGCTCGGAATTCAATCAGTGGACCTTCGTCGATGAAAGGCAGGTTTAACCTCCTTGGCCTCTCTTTGAATGCAGTCCTGTTACTTTGCAGTCCTGTTACGAGGTCACTGTTGCAAACTTGCCTTGCCGACATCTAAATTAAACTGACGGCAACATTTCGTTGAACAAAATACAAAAATCGCTACAAAATTATACAAAAAAAAGGCGGGAAAACAAACCAAACAGCGAAAATCATGCACTAGAAATAATGTTGTACAGTAAGCAACTTTTATGCGTTACGTTTCGTTGAAGTGGCATAACCCGGATTCGAACAGGCAACCCAACTCGTCCCTAGATCACTGACATCGCGCGTTTATCGCTAACGACTCTCCTCCACTGGCATAAAGAGGACTCACTGAACCTGTTATTAAGGTCACAGAAGTGACCAGGGCTCCATTCGACCGAGAATGCTTGTGGCATTTATATGGAAAACTTTATGGAAATTTTACTTCTACACGTAAAAAAATAAAAGTATAAACAAATAAACCTATAGTTCCAAAATATAAAATCGGTTCGCTTCACTGCCCTACACTCCACATCAGCGTAGTAAGGCAGGAACATTTTAAATGGTTCGATCGACGCAAAATTCGCGCATGTGCCCCGTAGCCGATGGCAGAAGGACGGGACCAAGAAATGGAGGTTCTGGGACAAACCTGGTGCTGGTGACCCAAAAACCACTTTAATAAATTCTTTAAAAATAATTCAAGCAAAAACGGACAACTCCTGGGGCACAAAACCATTGAATCCTTTTCACACCAAATGAAACCAACAATCAGCGAGACACGATTCTTGCAAAAACGCTCAACAAGCAGCGATAACCAGTTTCATACCAAAGATTTCCAAACGTACCACATACAAAAAACGCTCCTAAAAAAATAAAAAGCATAAAAACGAACGGCCGCTTCTAGACACAAAAAAAGCACAACAGCGCCGTCAACACCTCCTATCGGAGTTCGCCGATAGCGGCCACGGAACGAACAATTTATAACTGGGCATGAAGGGGTGGCCATTTTTCTTTAGAGGTAGCAATAATGCTGGTGCAGCAGCGTCGACCGTCGCCACAGCAGCTTACGTGGCTCGAATTTCAAATTTAATTCTCGCAGAAGAACGACTTTATTGGTTGCGCGACCGACGGCACGCTTTGGTCGTATAGACGTCAAACTAGGGGGGAGGGAGGAAAGAAGACGAAGGAGGGGGGGTGTGGGGGAGTGTGGAGGTCTGTAAGAAATACAGCAAGCAGTTAGCTCTTTAAAAACAAACGCTCTAAAAGAGGCTGGAACCTCATCCAGGGACGCCCGAAGGGAAAAACCAATTCCAAACACGCCATTAACGCTAGAAAGAAATGAAGTGTCAACTCATTAATCATAAATGTTATTAGCAATACAGGAAAAGTCGTCTCCCCTCCCCCGCGGCCCCCTCCCCCTACTCTAAAAAATACTCGCGGCGTCGTCATACGTGTCGTTGGGTAAACATGTCCCGCGATAGAGCGAATCAATTACGGGCAGAAAAACTCTAAACGTCGAATTAGACATTTTTCAAAATGGCGGGTTCCCAACTGAACCGAATAACAGAACTTGTTGAATTATTGGCGCATGCTGGAAAAGAGTTTTGCGTAGAAAACAAGGAAATATCACTGATTACATCAGTGATATTTCCTTGTTTTCCATGCAAAACTCTAGCAAGACGAGTGTTTGTATTCGAACTCTATCTCCGTCATTATAGATGCTGCAGAATTAAGCGATCACTGATTAAATATTACAACAATCATCGCTTAAATCAGCAGAATCCATAAAAACAGAGATACAGTTCGAATACAAACGATTGCTGGAGCCGAAATACTTGCTTCTGATAGTTTACCAACTTGCGCACTTGTTAAGGCGCACTTGTTAAGGTTTTCGAGAGATCGAATTAGCAACATAAATGCAGAAAAGTTTGGTAGCCATTAATGGCACTCGGCTTGTAGCCACAGTCAGTTGCGTGTTAGTCACACCAACCTTACTCATTGCTTCGGTTTGAGGAAGGTTATCCATCTGGAATGTCATTGGTGTCACCGGCGTCTCACGGTCTATCACGTTCTTGTTGATAATCACCATCTTGATGGTGTTCTTCGCCGTTTCCACCTTCTGCGGGACGTGGCGTGTCACTGGGCGACGATTCTGTCCTCCTGTCCGGCGTACTTAGATTTTGTTGTGGGTTTAATTTCGGATTTCAACGTTGGAATTGTACCACCCCAGCAAGGTTATGCTGATGACGTCATTTGTGAAATCTGCCAAGCCCAAAGTCCACATGACCTTAAATTGTAATGTGCCATTGTCCTCCAAAATTAATACTCATTGTTAGTTGAAATAATCCTATTTGATCAATTGTTGTAACAATACATAGCTATGATTTGTCTGTACATAATGCTTGACATCAATTGTAACGGCTCGAGCTCGCTTGGTCTTCCGCCGGGTGCTCCCAACAATTAGGTATTAACCTAAAATTCCATCCGCCACCAACTCTCCACTCCCCGCATCCAAAGGTAATTTCGGCCCTATAATTAGAATTTTTCCCAGTTACCCGTTACTTGGATAATAAGATTAACCATGGCGGCCTTTCCCTGGTTGAACGATATCACTACCTTCAAAGGCCGACCTTTTTTGAAAACTTGGCGGCTCTTTTAAACTAGTTTTGGTTTTGGGTGGTTGATTATAACTACTGTTGCCTACATGATGTCCAATTATTTCCGATATTTGAAATATTTTGCAATATTTGAAATATTTGTACTGCATATTATTAAAACTCATCCAGTTTAAGGAAGAAGAGATGTTTATCCTAGACAATAAACTAATTTAACTCTTATCAGAAAAAACACATGACTAACGCTACATTCTCTCATTGTAGGGAGAAAAAAGCCCCCCCCCCCCCTTTCACAAATATCCTGGGGGAAAAAAAAAAGAACTTTCAAATTCCTTAATTCTTCGAATTTTTGCCGGTATTCCCATCTTTGAAGTTCACCTTTGATTTTCCAAAACAGGAACGTAAAATTTCAAAGCTGTCAAAACACGACCAGCCAATTTATGTTGATTAATGCACGCAACCGTACAAGCAGTGAACCCGGTAATTTCAGCTCTGCATCGTACATACGCGCCAGGAATGCGTTAATTAATACTCCAAAACGTGAACCCTCAGTTTATGGAGAAAGCATCCGCTTCGGATTCGTGGAGTCCGAGCTCAATCCAGAAGTTCGCCGAACTAACCCGCACCACAACAACGAAAATAAGCCCAATAATCGATCGCAATTCTTTAAACACCGAGTTTGATGAAGATGTGCTACAAGATTAAGGGAAGGAACAAAGACGCAAGTATGTTTACGAACGTTGGGAGATTTTGCAATGTTTCGGCACTGTGAAGTATTTGTTTTCGCCGGCACAGGGCTTGTGTAGTACCTATGCACTAGTACCTATGGCAGTTGTATAGTATCGTTAGCTTTACTTAAAAAAAACTGTCTACTGTGTCAACGATAATATAGTACGTATTGTATCCATGAAACTGAATTGGTTTAGAAATAAAACCGATTAAATACATTGGCATGACGCGGAAACCTACACGAGTTTTCCGGTTATGAAAAATGTTCTCGACAAACTGACTTTCGAATATGACTGATTCAAAGTCCTATCGAGTGGACAAAGTAAGGCTACATTTTAATTCTTGTGTAATTAGTTTTAAAGGAACCACGTAAAAGTCATTCGATGTGGCGAAAAGGCTAAGTTACTTGGGAACATGACTTATACACTCTATAGGTCATTCGATGTGGCGAAAAGGCTAAGTTACTTGGGAACATGACTTATACACTCTATAGGTCATTCGATGTGGCGAAAAGGCTAAGTTACTTGGGAACATGACTTACCTGCTTTATGACTTATACACTCCAAGGTCATTCGATGTGGCGAAAAGGCTAAGTTACTTGGGAACATGACTTAGCTGCTTTACGACCTATACTGCAAAGCAGTACACCTCCACTGCAAAGCAGACCGCAGGACAGCTTGCAACGAGTTTCACGAAATGTCCGCACGAACTCAAAACATAGTTCTGTAGAGACAGGTGGTTTCATTAAAATCCTTTCTTTATCGTTTTTGAATTACAAAAACAATATAGGCCCCCTGGTAGTCAGTGATGAGGTATAAGTTGCTTTGACAAAATTTGTGAACCCTGTGTGCTACGAGAAACAATTAGTTTTTAGTTAGGTGTTAGACCCCTTCTCGAAGAACCACTATAAATTCAGGTGTGCATTCCTATAAATTTAATACAAGCTAACTACATGTGCTTAACGGTAAAGTGGTTGTTTTTATCCTAATCCACGATGCTGACTTAGCATTCAAAATGTACGTTTCAAATAAATGAAATAAAAGGTTTAGGGAAACCCAAAATTCATTTGTCCCCCAAGGCCTACTTGCAGAATCTCCTTCGAACGACTTTTGAAAACAGTCTGTTTTAAGTAGACTTTGGGTTGTTTCGAAATTCTACCAGCTTTACAATGAGCACCAGGCAAGCTACAAACCGTTGTTTTGCGGCTACCAGCTCATGTTCTCTTCTACATCGGAAATGTAAGTCCCCGAGGCAGACACAGCAGAGATCAGCAAGGCCCACCATCGAAAGAAGAGGGAGAAAAAAAGCAAGAGGGGAAAAAAAAAAACAGAAAAAAACATTGGATGGATCAATTTTTCACGAATTCTACCAGTGCCGTGGGCGGCGCACGATAAAGCCTTGCAGCCATCGTCGGTGGGTCCCGCATCGAGCCGTTGCTTCCGTGTCTTAGCCTGCTCCTGCTGTGATAACAATCCCGCCACTCGCCAAGTATATGGCGACAGCGACGCCACAAACCCGGTTAGAACCTCATCTGGGGCCTACGAGGCGGCACCGCCTTTACCGACAAAAGTGCTATTGCTTCTACTGCCAACATGCAGGTCATACAAGAAAAACTTGGTCTGCGATTCGAACTAACTTCATATCCGCCTCAAGACGTCATTCAAGGTATTGTCGATAATATCCCAAAATTAAACAAATTGCTATCGCAAACACTTCATCACTCCAGTTACGGAGAATGCCTAATAGATGACCCTAAGGGGTAATGGGGGCAGATCTTACCGGTGACCCAAAACGGTGTCCTTGGAAACGTCCTTGCCAATCAGTGCCGGTCTGGATAGTACTAGACTACTATGCTCATTAAGGTACCTTGATTAAGGTACCAGCTGGTTTGCGAATTCGAATCTCCTGGATTTTTGCCTTCACCTCATCCCATGTTTTTTTTTCTACTTCTGAACCGTTCACTAAGTTCATACATACGATCATTAGATTGCTTCAGGTGCCTTAAGTCTCTACACAATTAACTAAGATTTTTTTTTTTACTAAATCAAATGACTTTTCTGTAAAATCAGAAATTACTTGAATAAGTTTAATTTCACCTTCGGATTTCAAGTAAGCAAACTGACCTTCTTTAGGTATTGTTATGAAATGAAGATTATGTGCGTAGAGTGTGGGTGAACGGAAATGACAAAAACCACAAATTTGATGCTTGGTCATCATAGACCATGAAGGCAAAAAATGGTCTTGACCAACCGAATTATGAACTACGTAATTACTCTGACTGGTTAATGTGATAACAAAATTGTTTTGCATTAGGAGAAATGTGTATAATACACACAATGTCACTCACACAGATGCAATGTCATTGTCACAAATGTCCATTACTATAAGACATTTTTCAATACAGTTTAAAATTCACTGACTTTCCCAACCCACCAACTCACCACAGAAATGGTGGATTACATCTTTAGAAGTATCCTGTTACATTGTTTTTATGTCTAGACTTACACTTGATATCACAGGAAACTTTGTGTTTGCAACTTACATTTGATCCTATAGGTTACGCTGTGGCATACCGCGATATCAAAATCATAATAACAGAAGTGATTCTGAGCATGCCCTCTTAAACCAACACCTTGATTTAGAGACTTAGTGTCGACTCATCATAACGAAGACTTCTATTTGCTTCGGCACCTTCTAAATTCCTTCACTTTTTTTTGCATTTTAGCAAACTTCAACATTTGAGTTGTCCAGATTCATGCCAGCAAGTCTCGCGCTGCCGCAGGCGAAATCAATCTTCTCATTTTGAACACCAGACAGCATCAGATTAAAAAAATTTAGATTAACGATCGATAGAGACGAAACTTTCTCCGTAATCACATTCGCAATGAAGATGGTTGCATCTCAGAAGAAAGTTGTCACCAAGATCCCCTCCCCCACCGAAACCTCTACCCCACCCCTCCTATTTTCCACCACGACCCTACCCATTCTTGGCTCATCCTTCAGTTACGATGCGACTTTTGATGATCCTAGCGGCTAATGACTGCGGCTGCTGTTGTGGCTACGGCCATCACGAAGGGGTTTGCACGCACAATCATCCCCCCTTCCTCCACCAAATGGTAGCAGTCAATCTCGGTGCTGTCGTGCACACAAGACGGATCCAGCAACCGTTGATCCGTGTCAGCCTCCCCGAAGGGACCAGGGGTAACTCGGGGACGGAGGGGGTTTCTAAACGGATTCCCTACACAACGGCCGCTTGAACCCATCAAACGCCTGACAATAGGAATTTGCGGCTGTGTCAGAAGACTAGAAGGCAAAACCCTTAACGACACATTGCATTCCGTACGGTTGTTAAAATGTGACATTTAGGACTGTTCCCTGGTGGTGCAGAGGAGAAATCATGGACGAGAAAGCTCGGCTGCGTTAAGGACGCGTTTAAAACTGCATTCACCTTTGTTTCTGCATCGAAATTATCAAAAGGCAATCAATAATTGCCACAAGCTAGGAAGTAGATCAATAACTGCACTGGCTGATTAATGTAAAAATGGCAATGATGACTTCTCCGGAATATAATTTTAATTAAAATTGTGACAAATTTACATTAAAGTTTATGTGTTGTCTCGTGCCAGAGAACCCGAGTTCAAGCCTGGCATCGTGTCACCCTTTTACATTTATTAAGAGAAGATTCTGGGGAATGCATTTGTAATTCAGTTTCCTAGTAGAATTGATCCTCTCTACCACAAGCTATTTTTTTTAAGCAAAAAAAGTAACCTCAATGTGCAGTCGCCCTTAATCAGCGTTGATTATTGCCAGCAACCCTCAATACATACCAGTACTGTACAAGACTGTACTCTATAATGTAGAGTGATGTATCAGTAGTTTTGGATGGTAAACCGGTTTAATGGTGTATCACCCCAAAACCGTGTGTTGTTAAAATACCGGTATTGCTTAGATATGAAAAAGGCGCTAAAATTTTAACAACAGTTCATTTAGACCTTGCGTTGTAGGGCTCAAAGCAGTTTAACAATCAGTTAAATATCAACAATGGTAAAATTGGAATTCTAAATAATGCACAAAAGTGGAGCCAACTTTGCATTTCTTTGATGCTACAGCCAGCATTTGTTTATATTTGCATTGCACTTGGAGAGTATTTTAAATTTAAATCTTAGAAGACGGTGTATGCATGTAAAAAAAAAAAAGCATTTTACATATGAAACATACGTTAAGCTTACATCAGGGGCAAAAATCAATAATTTTTTTCCATAAACACTATCATCAAGAAAACAAATTTTTCAATAAAATTTCTTATTGTTTAAAATACGGGCGTTACAGCCATAACACCAGATATCACCTCATTCATAAGTACTGGGAAAAAACCACAGCACCGGGATACTAAACTCGGCACCGGCTGAAAAATTTCTCGTACCGCCCAACAATATGTATCAGTATGGCTCATTGTATGGTAGTTTGGCCTTTTGTTTTATCTTCAGCTGGGCAGTCTAAGATTTAGGTACAAAAGCAATGGAAACGTGTATGGTGCTGCTCTAAAAAGTGGTACTGAATAATTGACTTGGTGTACATTTTATTTCAATATAAGTGCACTTGATAACAAAGGGATAACAGCGATCAATTGCACTGAAGAATTATGCAGATGTACATCGTGGAAATCAAACACAGGCTTAGTAATTCCTGCTTAAACACTATAAACTGCATTTGTTACAAATTTACCGATTTACAGATGTAGATACACAGATGTAGACACACAAGTGAAAAGGCAGCGCGTCGTTTCGTTTATAAATCATTCAAACCAAATCAACATATCAGAAATCAATGAACAAGTGTTGACAGTTGTGCACTGCAACGTCGTGTTTGAGTTACGTAATTATGTCCTTTTCAATTTAAACCAATCAATAAAGCTGCGTAATGAGCAGCAGCCCATAATGCCATATCAATCGCATTTCACTCATGTCCTATTCTTTTTGCAATGACGGAAACACAATAGGGCATCCCCTTTATTAGAACTACTTGAATGTGCTGCTTATTTCGAATGAAAAGAATACAGTGTGCTACACAAATGGTTGCCTGGAAACCGTGCATCAAAGGAATAAGCGGCACTTTCTTAACGAGTGACCGACGAAAGCATTTTTCGAACGCAGCATGTTCTATTGAATCTTCACCACGGCAACCACTTTAATGAGAATGGACCTATACCTCCTGATTAATATAATAAAGAATTCATTTGCGAAGTCATCTTCTTATTAACTATCGGAGTAATGTTGCTGTGAACTATACTTATGTGTTATTACTACTCTATGGTTTGTTCCACATTATGTTTGCAAGAAACTGAATGAATGACGCCACGTTTCCTTGCGCTACGAGTGCAAAAACATGTGAATGGAACACTTGTAGACTCTACACAGTTACTGTTAAAGTCTACGAGTGGGATATTTACGTGTTTTTTTTTAATTTTAAGGAAAATTGGAAATTAGTCAACAGCAAAAATCATACACTAGAA
>JAHWFP010000390.1:32220-50858 GCA_023313725.1 Lithobius niger | reverse complement strand
ACGTTCTCCATTAGTGCTTTTGTATGGTTCATCAAAATTGGCGTACTAGCTGATCAATCTCAAAAAAATCGATGCAAAAAAATACTGATGCTGAAGGATATCTTATAGCACACGCCATATATCCAGAAAGTTCGGTAATTGGGTAACGTGGGTGAAAACATCAAAGATAAATTCGCCGTCATTAAACGTCTTTTTTTTCTTAGTCACTCATACAGTGGCTTATACACTACCAGTCAGCAAACTGTAAGTTTTATTTGCATTGTCATATTGTGTATTTTCTAATAAACATAGACAAATTTCATGGTTTAATAGCTTTCTAGTGATATTTAGTTTAAGCACCTAACTACGGACAATTCCGAAGACCAACTGGTTAATGGGAAACAGCTACAACAGTACCAGTAACATACTACAGAAGATGAAAGTAAAAATCAATAGGTCCATGATCATGTGGTCATGATCATGTTCGACATATTTTTTTGATGAGTTTTGAGTTTTGCATCGTGACTGTTGGGATTGTGTTTGTACAGACGTCTGTTATTCTGTAAATTATTGAGCTTAACACATCAGTTCAGTTATTTACAGAATAACACACGTCTGTCCACATAATCCTAACAATCACACTGCGAAACCCGTCAGAGAATATTTTGAACATGATCATTTATTTCCACCTCTGTGGCTCATCAGAATTTACCCGACCGTCATTAGATTTTTACAAATTTTACACAAAACTCTGCGTGGTTGAAATCTCAAACACGACGATAAACTAACAATGGCATCGACACACCAATGCTAAAAAAAAATCACAAGGGACAAACTTAAATCAAATTTAAACGGAGCAACTCAACCACCTTGTTATCATAAACGATTGGCAAAATTTATACAGGCAGCAATCTATCTTGCTCGCGTATGTATCCCTTTATCAGAACCCGCGATCATCATTGGCACTTTATTATCGAAAAGAGAAACGGTATAAGGAGTCCTCTTATCGTTTGCGTGGTCGACCACCAAAGCCTGATGGGTTCATTGCCGTCGTCGAAACCGTTATCGAATTGCTAACGAAGACGGATATCAGGCCGATGCCGGTGCTAGCACGCGCAGGCAAGCATGCAAACTGAAAACTGCCGAGAATGCAAGACTCGTGCAACTTTGCAAGTCAAATCGTGCCTATCGCGTCCCAAGCCCGTAACACAGTCATTGCCCAATCGTTGCCATTGCAGTCAGGCAGTCTTCATGTAACCGATGACTAAACCTTCACCGATGGTGAATAGGTAGAACAAGTGGGCAGTGAAAGCCAATTCAGTCTGAGGTACGTCTGGTAATTGTCGACAGAATATTCAAAACGAAAGTTATCAACTTAAGTGAACAGCAATAAAAACATTAAGAAATGTTACTTAAGGGTTTTAAGGCATTTTTGAGGAACTTCCTGTAGATAGCAATGATTTAGGAGTGATTCCGACTTAGTGATTTTAACCAGCCAGACAATGTTTTTCCCTACAGCAATGCTGCAAACCAGTTGCACTTTTGCGCAAATTAACAAGTTTTAGATTCTGTACACGTCGCTGCATGAGACCATTTACGAAATTATCGAGCAGGTTAAGTTAGCCAGTCTGCCGCCACTCCTTCCTAAAGCAATGTTAACAATCCAGCACTGTAACCAACAATTTGTTTTGTTCGCTTGGTCGATTCGGGTGTTACTCAACTTGAGGACACCAGGTCTCCACTAATAGGACAGAAATAGACATAGCGACACAGGAAGACATGGTTCACACAAGCTAACAACGCCTATGCTTCCAGCTAAGACCTACAGATTAGGTTGATTTATTAGCTGCTCTCCACTGAACTAACAGCTGTCATTTAGCTAAACAGAAATAGATCTGACACAGGTTGAAAAGAACTCGACAATATCCCATTGAAGCACAGCAAACTAAGCTGAACCTAAACCGTTAGAATTCCTAACAGAGTTAACCAGAGTTTATTACTAGGAAGCAGGGATAGGTTTGGGAGGAAAGGTACAGGCGAAGGAAAATAGATTGTTGTGAAAAACAGAAGAAGAAAAAAGGAAGTCTCGACTGTGTAAAGAATGGAATAAACAGCAAAAGATTGTGTAATCCATTTTTTTCACTGACGTCTTAATTTCTTTTAATTTTATTTCTCTTTTTGAGCCTTAAGTCAGCCGAAGCAATTTAATGTTTATTTGGCTGAACCGGCTTAATTTTGAACATTAACAGACTTTTAGAGAAGAAGAAATATCTGGTAAAGGGAGGTGCCAACCCCGGGATTCGATCCAGGAAACCTCTGATCATCGTAGGGGCCGAAAGATTGTCCAGAATTGGCCAAAGGGACTACCATGCTCTTTCAGCGGCTATGGGAACTTTGCCAAGATCCCCTTTCCAGGGGTTTGACCAGATCCGCAAACCTCCTGTAACCAGTCTGAGCTCTTTCACCACTCAACCACGATGACTGCGCTATTGCTACATTGAAGACCATTCTGCAAAAACATATTTGCAACATTTACATCGGCCTGACTACATGTAGCAAAATCACGTTCCACAGGAAAGTCAACATTCTACATTAAGAAAGCAACTTTATGCCAATTTATTGTTGTTGTGGTTGTTGGGAATATTCTACTAGTAATCCCGAAACACCCCTTTTAACCATCTTCATTTACTGATATCAAGTTCTGACACTGAAGAATTTCTGGGACACCTTACCCAGTTCACTAATTTTAACTCTTGCGGCTCTGCAAACTTTATCAGGCTTTCCCTTACCATGGCAAGCTCTCAACAATTTTCCAGGGCACAAAGGGTTGCCAACCTAGTTGGGTGCCTGTACCTATGCATTATTCATCATTGAGCACAAATTTTGCGCGGCATCGGCCTCAGCCCGTCTTTGAACTTCGAAAGGTGAACGCCACGTCTATTCATTATTAAGAATCCCTGTCCAATGGACGGCCATTATAAGTGTCCTCCGCAGTCAAAAGAGTATTGCAAAGTCAAAACTGGAGGCGCTGGGTCTTCAAACTGATTCGGTTAAGGAGCCCACAAACTTTGTTAAAATCACGACTTACGAAGCAGGCGCAGTTTGGTACTTAATCCATCGGTCAAGTGATCGTACGTCATTCGTAATCTTGTACAGCGTGACACTCTTCTAGGAAGCGATGCCAAAAGACTTTTGCAATCGCCATTTTAACGCGCGACGCGGCTCGACGTCGTTTGGGCAAAAGAAATCGGGTTGGTGCTCTCGCTCGCAAAATCCATTTTCGGTGTCAAATTCATGCATTTTAATGAAGGCGAGGTGAACCATACTTCAGCCCGACGGGTTTCGTAACGAAGTTAAACGGATATAGGGGGACAAGATAAGGGGACGGGAAAATGGCCAGCCAACGGGCAAGAAACACCACAGTTTGATCCAACCCCACATTACCGTAAAAGAGAGCTTCTTCCTTCTCTGTTCTCTCACAATGTCTATAAGACTCCTTCGAGTGTCGTGCAAAAAATGCAATAAAGTTTTACACCTTAAAAGACAGCAGCCTGGAAGTAAGTCGCCGACAAAGACATGGCGGAAGTCACAGTAATTTTAGTGCTGGGTTTTCTAGAGATAAAGAAAAGCTAAAGTTCTTTGGGCGAGAAATCTTCACAAAGGAACATCGGTGAAATGCAAAACTCAGATGATACCCTTCGCTTCTTGAAGATTATGAACCGACGTTATCCATACCACGGCCTTTGATCCTGTGGCTTCACAACACCATTCTAGCCGGAGCCGATGTGGACCCTTAGCTCTGTAAGTCATTAGTATCAGTTAATTGCTGCGATCTCAAAGGATGCAATTGTTGAGCTACGAGGAGAATCGGTTGAGTCAGGCTAACAGGCAGTTGTCACCAGCTGACAATTTTCCTGCCTTTCTAACAATACTTCCAACTTCATGCTACTGTGAACAATACATTATAGTTATACCACCCCTGGCAAACTGTATCGGATTTATCACCCGATGGGCAATATCTCGCGCATTGCCAATCCGCGAGAACCACGTCAAGGCCGAGAACGTGATGTCGAGGTCGAAGGCCGAGACGCCATCGAGACGTTGTTGAAGAGGTTGGCCATGGTGATATCGCCCACCTGCTCATAAATTCGATACAGTTCGCCCAGGGTGGTATAACTAATTTATCGCACGGTCTCAAACTTTCGAAATGAAAAACAAAACTGTTGGAATAAATGGAAAGTTTGCCTTCATAGCTGTGTTGTTTATGCAAACATTATGTTGTCACGTTTGCATACCTTTGTGTTGGTGCAGTCAGGTTAGTGGTGATACCTTTTGATCGGGTGTGTTTTGTGTCTTGAGGGTGTGATTTTTTTTAAAGGTGTAGAAGAAACGCTTTTTTTTTTTAATTCAATGCACTGATGGCTATTATCGTGTTGCACATCACAGAAACTTCATCATGTAAAAATCACGTCTTTCACCTCACAATCACGTCATGCAACATCACCCCACTTTACTGTGCATGACACCCCCATCACCACACTTTAGTGTGGCGATATGAATATCACGTACTGGAAAGTTTATGATATGGTCGATATCGCTGATCGTTTTTAGCTTTGTGAAAGGGACCGTGCGATAAAAACTCGTAACAAGCTCAAAACTCCTATAAACTATTACGGTTCACTTTGCTTTGCACCGTAACAATCAGATTGTAATGATTATAATCCGCATTGTATCAGTTCCCTTATATTAGCAATCTTAGCCAAGACTGGTTGCTAGGCATAATCCACTCCTACTCCGATGCTTTCACCAAGCTGTCGCCCAAATCTTTTGGCTTTACTAAATCGAACCTTAGCCCTTGATTATTTCTCTAAACTTTAAACTCCACTGAGATCATCAATTAAGATTATCAATGTAGGGTTGAACAACCCAGTGATTTGGCTGCCTTCCCGCAAAACAGGCGAGCCCAAATTCCGAATCCATCAGGAAAAATCCATCATGAACTCCTGAACAGTTTGGATAAAATCGTTTAATGACTGTGTTTCTTTTAGTAAGTCTTTTAATGTATCGGTGAGTAGTAATCCAAAAACCTCAACACAAACATGTAATAAGAAATTTTTACAAAATTTGCCGCAAAGTGGTATCTGGTCAACATTAAACCATTTCACTTTGAAGGGTCAGAAAAACTTGCTTTATATGTTAAACCATATGGAGTAGAGACTCAAGACTCGAAGTTTAACATCAGATTCTTATAATTTGTGAAATAAGGCAAAGGGAGGGAATATGGTGTGTCTGCGCTAGGTAACCACAATCACCCGACCTAAATTCAGCAGGATTTAACACTCCCAAAGTGGATAAACGCCATCTCATAGGTTTTCACATAAAAAAAATATCTGGAACATATACCATTGTAGGTAGTATCATCCCATGAAAAAATATGTATTTCAAACATGCTTATTTCCATAGCATTTTTTTTCCATCTATTGCCAGTAGTTCTTGCGAGCATGGTTACAAAACAGTAACTTACTTTTGCCTTTACCTCATATACCTCGCAGGCGTAGAAAACCTTTAGTGCACCAGCACGCATTTTCTGTCCAACCCAAATAGAATTTTAGAAAATAAAAAATTGATAATAGCAAATCAGAATTACATTGGCTATTGGTAATATCCCCCAAAATTATAAGCCAAACTAACGCCTGTCAAAAAAGCCCGAGCTTTTGCAACAATTGCAGTCAATTGGCCAGCACTCAGCTGAAGCTATAAGCAAAAGCTACTAATTATTTATAATGTATGCACGAGCACTGTATGAATAGCTCTCTCCTCGCTACCACCAATAGCCAATCTAATTCTTAAGGACTCAGAACTGTAGCAATTAGTTACTAATGGTGTGACCCATGCAGTGAATATTGTGAGGATTGTTCCATTCATTGCTAAAGGACAGATTAAACCTTTGCAAAAAACCAAAGTTTATATGAATTTAGCTCTATTTGGACCGAGCCGAACTTTGATCTAAACTTTAAAGCGAAGTTTTAGTGTATCAACCTCACAAAAATTACCCAATCAGTAGTCTATGCCTGAAGACCTGGACAAGGCTGGATGAGCTGGACAAAACTGTAATTTGCATTGACTTCTGCCTGAAAGCATCCTGCTCTACGCCATTTTTTTTTCCAAAAATTTGAAATGGGATGACTGACTCATCCATCCCTTCTGGATGGGAGAAGTTTTGCTTACATGCAGAAAAGGGGGAAAAGGGGGATATCAAAATCATATCGGAAGGAAGAACTGGACCAGGATGGGAGGAGGGTGGGTGGGATGGAAGACACGGAGCAGATGATTTATTGGAGGGGATTCATGGGCTATCCCCCTGGGGAGTGTCAGCACTGTCACTCCCAACTGTCAAACACGATTTGCTCAGATTGAGAATAAGATGGACGACTAGAAAGAGGGGGAGGAGGGAGGAACTGAATATCAGCAAGGGAAGGAAGGGGAAGAGGCGATGGAGAATCCTTGGCAGTGACCGGGACAAGGCCGGGGCTCAATTTGGAGATTAGTAACACTCTGGAGCAAGGGGGATACGGCGACTGAAAATGGAGGTATAGGAGGGGAAGGGTCTGTGTTTCATTAGATCCAGTCTTATAAACTGCGTCAATGGTAACAACAGAAGCTGAGTGAGCTAAACCCAAATCCGGAAGGAACAGCATCCCTGCAGCGTTACACTTCTCATCTCACGTTTTCCTCCTCCCCAGCTGTAACTAATAAGATGATGGATGGCGACTAAAAAGGAGAGATGGAAGAACTGATAGATAAAAACGAAAATGAAAGAAAATAAGACCCCCGTGCCAAGTAATAACGAGAAAGCAGGCAGATGAACCCAATTATCTTCACAACAGAAACTGAAACTTTGTGGTCCAAACTTTTCCATCAAACTCTGCTGTGTTCTGTCAATCTTTTCTCTTCGTGGGTTCCAGAAACGTCACTTCCTGGCAGACACAGTTTTCGTGACGGTGCAAGTTTGAGAGTGAATTTCAGTCGATATTCGTGGTCAGGGTGAATGGTGAGGGACAAGTTTCTGAAGGATAGGCAATACTTTCAGAACCTCTGCCATTCGTACCCCTCAGCTCCAAAAGATAATAAATAAATTCTGGTCTTCTTTCACTGTGGTGGCAACGTTCTGTGTCTTCGTAAGCTGGTGATGCAGGAGTGGAAGTTCACAGGTCCTCTCGGGGCGCACTTCAGTTCCTACAGGTAATTACTTCTTGAACCATCGCAACATCTAAGAATGTTTTTATTAATCAAGAATGGAAGTCGTAGGTTTGAAGGTGATCAGATACTTTTGCCTCTTAATTATCCTCTGGTCCAAAAAAAAGCAGGAGAAAGTAGAATCAAATTCTGACAGTACGCGACAATCTAGGTCCTTTACATTCTGAACATATCCACGACCCTGATGTTCTGTAAGCCATGCGCAATGGCTCTTTGGCGTGATGTCACCATGGGTTAGCCAATGACGAACGAGAACAACGGCTGTTTGGCCGTCTGATTGGACTAGCCCAGTCACGTGATATGCACGTCACAGCAAACAGCCATTGCGCGTTATTCAAACCCCTAATCTAAATCTTGTCATACATCTGTACCTCCTCTCTGTGATGTGTGGTGCAGTGGCAACCCGGACCACTGCACTGTGACTGAGGTTGGCGCTAGTGACCAAGCTGTCGACGCGCCATTAAGCCTCCATCCCCCCCCCCCCCCCATTGCGCGTGGTATAGATAACTAACCTGAACTCCGACATCTAAGAGGAAAGTTCATCAATGTACGTTGTTACCCACGTTACAGTAATAAAAAAAAACAATGCGTGAATCTACAAAACACGTTGGTGGGAGAGAGGGCAAATACCGACCAAAATGTTGAAAAAAATACAGTATACGAAAAAAAAAAACATATTGAACGATGGCATAAGAATTGAAGGGGAGAAAGGAATACAGCGAAATGCTTGAGAGCAGCGTACGTCTTCTTTGACACTTTAACACCCCCCCCCCACGACCCATCCCTTAAAACCCAGTCCTAACCGCCTCCCACTTCGTCTCGAACAATCCATAGATTGATTTTGCCGATTCTATCTTCGCAGAAGAGAGCAAGGCGACAAGAGAAGCGTGCCGCTGAAAAAAAGACTAGAGAGAGAGGAGAGGGGGGGTTTGCAATAAAAGGAAGGCACGACTTCGGTTTGGGTCCTTGTCGTAAGAGATAACGAAAAGGTGGGATGGAGGGCCAAAAGGAGAAAGAGACGGAACAAAAGAAAAAGGGACGAAACAGACTGAAAAAGCGGAGAGAGAGAGAGAAGAGGTTCTATACCATCCAGGTTTTTCTTTCTGGAGAGGACCCTTAAAGGTTATTGGCCCTTTATGGACGTGAGGCGCACCTTGAAATGTAAGATGCGTAAGATGGCGTGGCTTGTGCGTGGGTGGGACAAGGGAAAGGGAGGGGGGATGGGGTGGTTGTGTGTTTGGGCGCTGTTTTGTCATCGCCAGCAGACTGGCTGGCTGCTCTTAACACCCTCACCTCCCTTTCCATCGCTGGTATGTTGGTTTCCGCTCCTTTCTCTCTTGAGACTGTGCCAAATAAATAGTTCTACTTTGAAGGAAAGGATTCCTATATATTTTAAGTTAGTGAGCGGATGGGGGTGAAGAAGGCGGAGGAGGGGTCGTGTATTACTGCTGAGGTTGATACTTCCTGTCAAACTAAACTCCACTTCATTCGCTCTTCCTCGAACGTTCGACATAAACGCAATACTTTACGAGCCAAAGTTAGGGGGGAAGTCAACATGCCTTGAGTCACAATTTCGTCAGCATTCTTCCAATTGGTATTTTTTTTAGAGATCTAGACGTCCCTTTCATTCCCCGAGTTCTTTCGACGAACTATTAAGGAGTTAAATAAAATTCCAAAAAAGAGTAAGTGAAATAAACGTGCTAACTACAGTGAAATGGGATTAATTAAAAAAATTAAATATTAATATTATATTTAATATTTAATTTAATTATAGTAGTTTTTTCTTGGTTCGCGACGGGAGTAATACTAGAGGACATCCATTCAAGCTGGTTGTTCCACGGTTCATATCTAACTGTCGTAGGTACTTTTTTTTATCGAGAGTTGTAAAAGTGTGGAATGCTCTTCCATCCGCGGTTGTTATCGCGATGAGGTTTTCAGGCGCAGATTGGCTGACCAACGGGAAATGCTTGTTAAGCACGTTAGACATTTTTAATTTTTTATTGCTGGGGATCACCTCTGGTTTTTTCCTTGGGGCTGGTGTATGTGATCCTCGCTGTCCCTTCCATGTCCTGTTGCTGGTGCATGGCAACAAATCGGATTATAATGATTATTAATAACTGAAACTTTCTAGATCCACCAACAAGATCGAGAACAATCTCCATTTGGGGAGTTTTGTTGTTGTGTGGGGGGGGTTTCCAGAACCGGTCGAAACAAATACAATGTCCAGGTTTCTTGAACTGTAGCCCCACTGAGCGCCACAAACTTGAAGACAAACATCATTTATAGCCTTCAACCCAGGAAAACCCCCCAAAAAGCAACGACGCCACTCACGTTTAACACAACATAGCACAGTCACGTTTTATTACTACCTACGTCAAAACGAGCTGTGTTTTTTTTAATCTACTGGGCAAAAAAATGGTACGTTGTCTTTGGTTTTTTTTCTTCTTGTTCTTCCGTTTTCAGGAAATCCCTGCCCGTCTGAAAGGTATAACAATAAACCTATTTTTAAAAAGAAAAAAAAGAGAAGGGGGGAAAAAAACCTTCTTCCCACAGATATTTATACGCAACAAAATAGCTAACAGGCGGGCAGCTTTTTTTTTTTTTGGTTTATGTCTCTCCTGCGTCTGAGCTCAAACAATGCATCAAACGCACGTGTCTTTAAGAGCCCTTGTTGCATCAGCTGGCGGGAAGCGCGTGCCATGCGTTCTTTTCCACGCCCTCCTCAAAGTGGGAACGCAGCCAAAAGGGTCAGAGGCGTAGGGAAAAGGAGCGGGAAGGCTGGACCTGATGAGTGGCACAAGAAAAGCCTGTCTCAAGGCGTTAGCCTAACTGCCAGCAGGTTTCCCAGTCAGCATCTACATCATACCTTAGACCTCAGCCGAGAAGTTTTCTAGTGAGAGCTGAAGCTAAAGAAACAGCTCTGCTTACGAGGCGCGCATACGCGAAGACAATCCAGCGCTCCTTACACATCCCTCCCCCCCTTCCTTCAGTTAAGTTTCAAGAGCATAAAGCTTTAGAAAGACGTTAATGCTTTGTTGCGTGCTGCTTCAAGGTGAACGTTATTTTCTTTACAGAGCCGGACTGGACTGCGGGTTTGCTTGTTAGCTTCTTTATGCAGCTCGCTGCTTGCAACTTTCAACAGTGAGCGTGCACAAACCACCAAGAGGGCAGGGCCAACTTTTGTAAAAGGGCACGCTGAGGTTATTTTTTTTCCTGGGGACCCTTTTTTTTGTGGCTTGTCTGTCTTTTTTTTACCCTTTTATACCGCTTTCTGCACCTTCTTTTTTGCCCTTTTTAGGGCTCAAGGACCTTTCTCTGGCTGCAGCACCAGCGTTTATCGATTCAGAAAACCAAAATAGGGCATTTTTTTGTTGCAAAAAGGTCATTTTTTCCGCAAAGGGCAAGAGCGATGCCGCCCAGCCCTCCTCCTGTGCACGCCATGGCTCCATCTTGTGTGAATTAGGCCTTTATTTGTGTGAATTTGGCATATATGTTTGTGTTCATTAGGCAAATATTAGTGAAAACATTTTGTGCGAATGGCTCTATTTGCGCAAATAGGCCTTATTTGCGTGAATTAGGCCTACACTTTTATGCATTAGGCCATTATTTGAGCGCATTAGGCCAATATGTGTGTAAATAGGCCTGTATTATGAGTGAATGGCTCTGTTTGCGTTAATAGGCCTATGTTTATGTAATAACTATGTTTGCGTGATTAAGCCTATATTTGTAGGATTAGGCCTATAGTGTGATTAGTCCTGTAATTTACATTGGCGAATATTTGCTAAGCACTCATTAGGTACTGAAGGGGGGGGGGGGGGAGATGAGGCTTAATGGCGCGTCGACAGGTCAAATACACAAAGTAATATCCTCCTTGCGCACGGAGTAATCAGTAAAACAACATACATGACATGACCCCGTGCACCATCTTACATACAATGAACGAGTGAGTCAATTCCTAGAACGTTTATAAAGGAGGTTACTGTTGTCCCAAACTCTACAAAAAAAACCCAGCCGATCCAAACACATGAACAATTTGTTTTGAAATTTGATTTGTCCGTCTCCAAATTGCTACGTGATTGAAATAATGCCTCATAATAATGCTTCCATTGCATTAGAACCGTTCTCGTCCCATCAATTCGCAATATGAAACGAGCAGAAGACAGAGGTGGTCTTACCAAACAATCATATTTGGTAAGACCCCCCCCTCTCCTCTAGTCCGGTAATAAAACTGAAACCAATACACTCCCAGGCAACAGCGACTTCGGAAACACAACACTAAAATTATTTTGTGGCTTCTGGAGAAAGCACTTCTATGGTTGTAAAAAAAAAATAAAATAAACGAACTCGAGAACGGTGCGCGGGGTAGAAGTAGTGGGGGGGGGGGGGGGGGGGGCGACGTGTAGGTGGAAGGAAGAGATGCAGTTTTAATAGGCTCCGCCCTACTGGCCACAGGGGCTTGAGTCAGTAAGTCCAAGGGTTTTTGTAGATTCGGGTCAGTGATTTTAAGGGGCATGAAAAACCCTGCGATTCACATCTTGACCCTACAGTTTGTTTTCGGTGGTGCTGGAAGCGAAGAAGTCGACGACTGAAAAACTTGTCCGGCCGAAAGTGGCGCGCCCCCCCCCCCCTCCCCGGACGACTCTGGGCAAGGAGTGAGTGGACAATTTTCCTACTCCCACAAGGTCCAGGGGGTGACCGTCCACTTCAGCCAAATTCCACGCTCCGTTGGTGGCCGTCCAGCGGCGCTGCTATCTACGGTTGGTTGGGGCGAAACGGCCGAGAAAGCTGCACACGCACGGCGTCGGGGATGGCGGACCGGTTGTTGCTGGATAGCACACCTTGAACCCAGATTCGCTACTTGTTGAGGTTGGAGGGAGATGTTACGTGACCGAAGGAGCTACCTCTTTATGAATGCCACCCATTTATAGATTACCACTTCATATCACGAAAGACTAGTTCTTAAAGGTGAATGTTCGCTAGGATATGTGATATTGCTAATGCTTGCAGCAAGTGGACGAATTATATCAAGAAATGCTTCCAGGATAGCGAAAATAGCTGTCAAATAGCTCGATGTTTCGCCTCCCAGTTCGAAGTCTATTTAGGCAAAGGAGGAAGGGGGTGTAATTGAGCCTTTTTACTTCTTCAACAGCTAGGTAATTAGCGCTAACCTCAGTCACGATGCAGGGGTCCCGGTTGCCATAGCACCAAACAATAAGCAGATGTTAAACAAATTCAAAATTGAGATATTATTATCATTTCTGTACCTCCCGGACAATTAAAAAAAAAACTGAAAGGACCGCAAACGCATGCGCTAAGTCTCTCAGAAGGTGGAAACGGCAACGAACCCCATCAAGATGGTGACAATCTACAAGCACATGCCGGACCGTAAGCTACCGGCGACACCAACGACATTCAGGAGGAATATCGTTTGTTTCAACGTGAGCACTGGATTTCCGATCTTTGGATCTTTTGAAACAGACGACATGGATTGCAGCTGAAATGGGGCGAAGGATAATCGTCTAACTGGAAAATCGCATAATTGGAAGAACGTATAACGGAAAACAGTATTACGGAATATCATCTAACAGGAAATTCGTATAATGGAAAAGCATCTAACTGGAAATTCGTATAATGGAAAATCGTCTAACTGGAAATTCGTATAATGGAAAATCGCATAATATCCCTGCTTCGCTCGCGCTACCGCGCTCGCTGAGGCTATATATATATAACATCAGAAACCGCAGTTAGACGTTAATCCAGTTAGACGTTTATCCATTATACAATTATCCATTATACGATATTCCGTTTAGATGCTTTTCCAGATTTTTTATTTAGGCAGATTTTAGACAATTGTCCCATTAGACGATTTTCCAGGTAGACGTTCGTCCGACGCCCCCCTCGCTCGCGCTGCCGCGCTCGCTGCGGCTATACATCAGAAACCGCAGTTAGACGTTTATCCATTATACAGTTATCCATTATAGGATATTCCGTTTAGATGCTTTTCCAGATATTTTATTTAGGCAGATTTTAGACAATTATCCCATTAGACGATTTTCCAGTTAGACGTTCGTCCGACACCCCGCTGAAATCCCGAGTTTACTTAGGCTACTATCATGTATTTCTTCCAGTAACCAAAATCAGGGAACACAATAAGCACGTGCTAATCCTGGAGCTTTTTTTTTTTTTAAACAACAAGTGAAGTAGAATATTGTGTCCTGTTTGTTAGCTCAAATCCTTTTACTATCATAATTGTTGATTATTGATAAGTCACAAACAATTCTTGGGTGGGTGACCACCTGGCTGTTGCAGACATAGGGCCTTAGGGCTTCGGGCAGATGACCAGGAGTGGTTAACGCTCGTTAAACCCTTTAAACCCTTTTAACAATTTCGTGCTGTTCCCATTGTTACACTTGGGGGGAGTTGCTCGTCACTTGCTAACGTCGAAAGTGGCGTAACTTTGATGCAATCGTTGCCATGTTTGTTGTTTGCACACGACATGGTCAATGATAACGTAACTTTGATGCAATCTTTGGATGTTTGTTGTTTGCACATGGCATGGTCAACGGTGACGTGACTGTGACAAAATTGTTGCCATGTTCGTCGTTTGCATACGACATGGTCAACGAAGATGTAACTTTGATGCAATCATTGCCATGTTTGTTGTTTGCACACGAAATCGTCAACGATGACATAATTTTGATGTAATCGTTGCTTGTTTATTGTTTGCACACGACATGGTCAACAATGAAGCAGGCGTTGCCATGTTTGCTGTTTACACACGACATGGTCAATGATGACGTAACTTTGATGCAATCTTTGGATGTTTGTTGTATGCACAAGGTTTGGTCAACGGTGACGTAACTGTGATAAAAATTGTTGCCATGTTTGTCGTTTGCACCCCGACATGGGCAACGAAGATGTAACTTTGATGCAATCGTTGCCACGTTTGTTGTTTGCACACGAAATCGTCAACGATGACATAATTTTGATGCAATCGTTGCCATGTTTGTTGTTTGCGCACAAAATGGTCAACGATGACGTAATCTTGATGAAATCATTGCCATGTTTGTTGTTTGCACAAGACATGGTTAACGATCACCGTCGTCAAAATCACGCCGTATTCGAGATTCGTGTTTGACGAGCACTTGGCCTATGGACCTAAAAAGCTACACTTAACACTTCCACCCTTCCTGTACTTACCTGAAACAAAGAGAGAGAGAAAGTTATACACAAGTCCTATTTTGCCCTCAGTGCATTTCGCTGCATAATCTTCCCTCCCAAAAAGAACATGTTTAAAGTTGTTTAAAAATAATGTTGAATTCACTTAAAATACCTGGCGAATTCGAGAGGCTCGGATAAGTTTGTTTTATACAATAAACAATCCCTTCCACTGCCTTTTTTAGTAGGTTGGTAATGCGATTAGATCTCGCACCGTCTTGGTTCAGAGGTCAAACACCTACAACTCCTGGGAACCCTCATAAAACTCTTTTCTTTCGGCCCTAAAATTACTTTTTCTTCTTGTGTAGCTATGATCGACTCAACGATGAGAGAGGAAAATATAACATTATTCCAGTGTCTAGTTCAACTTTGCTTTCCTGGCATTTTTATGTTTCCAATACAAAATCCCTCATCACGTCAGTAAATTCAGTACTAAATAGAGAATGTTCAGCTGCTGACGGCCAATGGAAATCGTGGTATACATTATTGTACAGCGGGATGGGGCAAAAAATTGGCAAAATTATGCCCTTCACGCTAAAAGCATCAAACGCCGAGATATGTTCAGGAATGTCACTTAGATCGTCTACTGATGTAGAACCACCTTGAGGGACGCCATGGTTCTAGATCAGTAAACGATCTTAAAGATTTAGTTACCTTCTTAAACATTTCCCCAAGTATACCTTTTGCATGAAGCGCATACTTTTGCCCCTACTCTTAAATTTCATGTCTAATGTGATGTAGCAATGGTGCAACTAAAACTTCGGGTACCCAACGAAAAGTTTTGTATACCTGAATGCATTAAACAAAAATTACGTCTACCAATCGGAACTCTCGTCGGGTCTAGGAGCCGACCTTCCGAACGTACCGGGTTCTGGCACCTTGGGTCCCGCTGGACCCTTCACAGACTCGCCCTTGGCTGCTCTGTTTATTAACTTTTCGTTGCAGGGAGGGGCATCGCTGTACGGAAGCGGTGGCACCCCGAACAGGAGGAGTGCTATTCAGTCATAAACGTAGAAAACTTCCATTGCAGCCCAAGCGACGCACGGCGCTCGCCTCTGAGAACGGTAAATTATCAGGCTCTCTCTCTCGACTTGTGGCACAGTGCCAAAAAATACCCCTTTTTCTTTCCAGGTCCCCCCTCTCCCCACCATACTTGGCCCCAACCGCTTCCCGCCCCCCTGCCACCTCACATACCAAACCTATAAACCCATCCCGACCGCCTCTCAAATAACCCTAACTGGCTAAAAGAGTGAAGCCCCCAAAGAACTGCCCACTGCTACCGATGATGATGACATTTCACCGCTATGATTAGAATGGAGCTGCGATCGCCGGATAGCCGCTAAGATAAAGATCAGTCGTCGCTCGTCACCGCTTGGCGACGCGCTTACCGGAACTGCCCTTCTCGGAATCCTCGTCTCTCTACCGCTCCCCCAGCTCCCCCAATCCCTCGATCTGCACATGATGATGTACCCTTTTCCAACCAGCAAACCATTTTCGCTGCCAAACCATCCGAACACCCAAAACATCAGCTACAGAAGACTGCAACTCCGTTCATCCAACCGAACCAGCTCAACAAAACGACGTTGTTAGTTCCAATGATAACGCTAGCATTTCTTTTTTTCTTGACAAATCTTTTTTTTCGGGGGAAAAAATAGGAAAAAGGAACGAAAGGGGGGCGAAAAAAAAGCGATGTATGTTGTCGGTAAATCCACCAAAGTTACGAAAGTGTGACTCAATTGGATCAAACGTTCACAGGGCGTCGATAATAAATCCCCCAAATCGAGAAAAATGGGTTCCAAATTCGCGTCAATGCAAACTTGCTCTTGGAAGAAGTGCGAAAAAGAAAATCGTAATATGCAAAGTAGGGATGCATCGAATATTTGGTACTTATTCGGAATTCGGCCTATTCGGCCGAAAACTCAAGTTGTTGGTATTCGGTTGAATATTGTTTTTGGACAAATAACACTATTCGGTCGAATACGTATTTTGGCCGAATAATGATATTCGATACTCGGCCGAATACTGATTTACTCCCAATAATGATATTCGGTATTCGGTCGAGTATTGAATTGGGGCGAATAATGATATTCAGTATTCTATACTGATTTGGGCCGAATAATGCTATTCGGTATTGGCCGAATAGTGTCAAGTTTTGGTGGTATCCAGCCGAAAATTTTGTTAGTATAACTTTATGCAATTTAATGTAAGAACGGTTGGCTATTAAAGTATTTAGTTTTTGATTTGTGAAGAATTCTCTTCTAACATTCCTAAAATAGGGGAAATGATGGGTGATTGTCCTTTTTTCAAGGCCTAATACGAAACTAGATATTTAATAGGGAGAGGGTTAGTTTTTCAAAGGCGAAAATGTGCATGTAAACGTCATCACTAAACCTGGTCAACTAATTGTCTAACCTTAATCATATGCTCACACATTTTAATCCATATAATATGTTTAAATTACTGGTATTGAGCAGAATATCCGGTCAAGTACTCGGCCGAATAAGTCGACCTATTCGGCCACTGTTCGGCACACGATCGAACAATTCGGTATTCGGTAAGTTCAGGCTTCAGCTTTTAGGCCTAACGTTTTTTTACCTGCCGTTTTAATTTCGTAAATAGCAGCTAACGTATAATTGGGTTAGAGAGTAGGGCTATTCATCCACAGAACACGGTGTCGAGACAATTTTGAATGAAGCTAATGCTTGTCGTTAACGAAAACCTATTTTTTCACGGTTCGTGGCTTCCTGTAGGGGGGGGGGATTAAGCTTAATGGCGCGTCGACAACTTGGTCATTAGCGCCAACCTCAGTCACAGTGCAGTGGTCCGGGTTGCCACTGCACCACACATTACAGAGATGTTATTCAAACCCCCTGTAGGGCTTCCTGTAGGGATTAGATGCGACGACCAAATGTCATTATTTCATTGAGTTAGGTCGAGAAAGGCTGTTAGCTATAAAGAAGCAACGATGTTTTAATTTGCCGTGTTTTTTAAAGTCCACTTAACTACAACTGAAAATGGCGATGGACGGACAAAGTCGTTGCTATAGTTTTCCTAGTCGTTACGGCTGCACAGAAGACTAAAACTCGGGTCACGAGTCTTCAAAATCGGATTACTATTCAGTTCGGCAGACAAGGCTCCTTTAACTTTAGAAGATGCTGGCCTGGAAGTCGCGTGTAACAAAATCAACGCACTAAATTATTTCAACTGTTGATGGAAGACGTATAATCGTGAACCAAACGTGGGTCATAACTTACCATCTTTAAAGAGCCCGAAATAGTTCAAACTTTTCAATTACCTCTATTATAATAACTCAAATTCCTCATAAAGAAGTAAGCTAAGTCCCCTAACGACCTTCAGGAAGGGGAGAAAAAACAGATCTAAGCACTTCAGCTGCACGGCACAGCTGTACGTTTTGACGAGCTCTTCACGCCATCAGACATGTTTTGACAGTCAACGTCAAAAATACAACAGCAAATGTCCCTCCTGAACTGACATCCTTAAGCTACGACCGAGGTTTTTATCATAAATATTTCTAGTTGCGATCACTGTAGCATTTCGTTCAGTTTGTAGTAGGTACAGCATTTCCCATCCAATAAACGGTTTCATTTTGATGGGACGAGATTGCGACAACCCTGGAGGATTTTTGAGAAAACAAAACGAGATAAATCTGCGCAAGTGTTCCGCATTTGTGCTTCGGGAGGGGGTGGGGGGTGGGGAGGGGGCGGTTGGAGGGTAAGAGGGTCTCGGATAAAAATAGAACACTTCTATTCTAGCCTCTAGCCGTGAACCCAAGAACAATCTCGTTGACTTTCGAAAAAGAGGAGGCAGAGCCCTCCCTGCATGCCTTCCATCCCACCAGCTTGGCTGAATGGATATTGCGATTAGTTTTGCCTAGTCCTTCTTTGTGATCTAAATTTAGTTGCTGATGTGAGTGTAGAGGTCGTAATGTCAACATTTAAAACTAGGAAACTGCTTGACAACCTTCATCACTGTAAAAGCGTCAGTTTAACAAACACCGTAAGCCAAAAAAAGCAAAGCAACAATTAAAAATCAGGTCACGTTTCGG
The DNA here is from genome assembly GCA_023313725.1 of Lithobius niger. Classification (NCBI taxonomy): domain Eukaryota; kingdom Metazoa; phylum Arthropoda; class Chilopoda; order Lithobiomorpha; family Lithobiidae; genus Lithobius; species Lithobius niger. The sequence goes on along the minus strand of JAHWFP010000390.1, from coordinate 32,338 downwards.
TGTGCATTGCTCGCCGTCATCAGACAGGTTAAAAACAGATTGGAGGCATGCAACAACCTCAAGAAAATAAAGTTAACAATTAGGTATTCAAACAAGAGAGAAATAAAGTGGAAAGGTA
>JAHWFP010000390.1:0-32120 GCA_023313725.1 Lithobius niger | reverse complement strand
TGTCCCTCGTTCTTTCTCCCTGTTTTTCTGTTCTTTTTTATGCTTATTTGTTCACGTAATTTACTTCGTGTTTTTGTTTCGCTGAAAACTGTTGTTTAGTCGGTTTGGAAGCGAGGAATGAATACTAAACCTGGTTTTTAAATCTTGCCTTTGGGCACTTTCATAAACTCATCGAAAAACTCAGTGCTTCAACTCATAAGCTTCAATGAGGCGGGGCTTCAGCGCTGATTTGTACGATGAGTTTATGAAAGTACCCATTGTTTTCATTTTTTGCGTTGTTCGCTTCAACTGATGTTTTTACTAGTATCGTGCACAAACCCCGCAGAAGGCAGGGCAACTTTTAGTAAAATGCTCAGTTAAGTTGTAGTATATTTTTTTCTGGGGACTTTTTTTGGGGGGTTCTCTCATTTTTTACGCTTTTCTCTGCCCCTTTTCTAAGCCTTTTTCCCCTATTTTTTGTTGGTCCTTTTAAACGGTTTTACACCCTTTTTCAGGCACTGCTACACCAGGAAATATCGGCACAGAAAGGAAATTTTTTTTTAATATTAAGAACTTTTTCCAAAAAAGGCAGGGACAATGCACCCCCCTCCCTCTCCTTTTGTGCACCCTACTGGTGTTTAAGGTGAAGTCAATACACATTTTTTAAAGTTTTGCAAGGCGTAAACTGATCATGTTTACTCGATAATTAAGCCGTCAACATGCAGGTTAACAGAGGCCGTTAACATGCAGGTTACAAGTTAGTCAAACAGCTACTATATTTCAACACAGTTACATAGTGGGCTGTAATTAGCCTCGCTCCGGCTCACGCATAAGAAGTCTTGACTCTTTGTCTTTAGTTTCAAGATATCGTTTCACCAACAATTACAGAATAGCAAACGGCACCAATAAATCACGATAGAGCTGCTACCGGTCGCTTTGGGACACAGCAGAGAAGCTAACAAAATGTACTCGTGCGTAACCGGTCCATAATACGAGCCACACAAATATGTGTTAACTGATATCAGAATTAATTGATCTACTAAATATTATTTTATTGTTTAAAGGATTACATAATTTTTACTTGGGGGAAAAAATCTGTTTTATTGGTACAAAGTGTGAGGTGCAGATATCAATTTGTTTCTTTAAAAATTATGTGCATACCGAAACATGGTTTTACAAAAGCCGTGTTACACATTTGTCAGACGCATGAGAACGAAAGGAAGGATGTTTTACTGGACTTCTGGGTGTACGTGTATGGAAGGGTTAAACAGTGTAAAATTCAAACGACTACTGTTGTTGTAGTTTTTAACAAGAATTCGTACCAGTGCTTGAAAACCTTATGAATTCTTGTTAAAAACTACCACAATAGTCGTAGTTTGAATTCCACACTGTTTAAGCCTTCCCATCCAGACGTATACTCAGAGAAGGCTCATTTTTAAACGTTAGTTAGTGAACGATTCGATTTCGCGTCCTATTGGCTCAGAGACCAATGCCTTTGCAACTCGGCCGTGGGCTAGTAAAATAAAAATGAATGGAAAATGCTACCTAGTTCTAACGAATAAACTTAACAAAAATGAAGTTTCATAACTGCCCAACTTTGTAGAATTTTATTAGTCAAAAGTTTGCACTCTGGCTTCTCCAGCACGTTTCACGATGAAACCACTTTCCGCAATTAGAAACACGGCCACGACAACAGCGGCAAAGTTAAAACAGCAGCATCAAATGCAAGACTTGGAAGAATCCACAGGAATGCCATTCTCGCCGCAACCATTTAGCCAAATTCCACGCATAATTTGCCATTTTAACAAATTGTGCAACTTGTTAAGTTTGCTTAGCAGCCAGCTGTGGTGTGCCTATAGCTTTGACGAATAGTTGTTTCCCAATCAATAAACCTAATCAAGGATCGAATAACAAGCCAAACAATGGGCGTATAACTAACCAACGTACAGCCTTGACCACCAGTCCAATATATTGAACCGTTTGACCAATATGGCGTGAAGGAATCAATTCCGGCCAGCGCGGACCGTGCATCAATTTCACCAGAAGGGGGCCAGACGAACATCCTCACCCAATACACGTTTCCGGAGTTACATGAACGACTAGAACCAGCTGGTTATGGATGATTAACCGTGTACAGCCGAACGTTTACAGATGAGATGGAAAGGTGAGGAGGGGGTGGGGGATAGGGAGATTTAAAGCTCTATTGGACTGCGGTCAAAATAGCCCAAACCAGAGCCCAATAAACTCCACCAGCAGTCGCTTGTGTAAATTCTGACTTAATGGAGCCCAACCTCTCGCTACACTTTACAGCCCTATAATGACATCGTTTACAAATAGGTTAACGGGTAATATTCACGTACACCAATCGAAACCTGGTATCGAGGCTCAAAATGTTATTCCCCGAGGTGTCGAGATTAGCAATATGGCTGCGCACATGAGCGATGCTGTGAACGGAATAGGTGGGTGTAGCAAAATTCGATCATTAGTCGTTTCAACTGCAAGGGTTTGACACTACTCTCTTTTGGTAATGAACGACAATGATGCCAGATACACAATGACGCCAGAATTGTGAACATTATGCACAATTGATACCACTCTACTTGTATCCATTCAGTGGAGTGGTATCAATTAGCCATCAGTTGATATGACGCTTAATTCTGTAACACGCAACAAGACAACAAATAAAGATTCAAATTTTCGCTCGATTTCTAAGTCATGTCTACCGCACATCTAGGGGAATACACAGCGAGTTTTACACATTTAGTGCTAGTAGCAAATTTTAGTTGCACCAGCTCAAAGAGTCTCGGAGGTCCAACTTGTTACGATGGAACTCAAACACCAATTGACGATCTGAGTCCACAGACGCTGTATTTATACGTTACTGAACAGTAGACTCCTGCCAAGGAATTACACAATAGCAATGGGACATGCACAAGAAGTGAGCCGACTGGTTATATTATTATTAAGCAATTGGCTACTTCTTCAGTTAGCAACCGGCTCTTGGTCTTGAGCTGTGGTACAGCTGTTAGCCAGGTTGGTAAAAGGTTAGTCAAACACTGGGGAATGTTGGATCTCTAGTGTAAGTAAGTAAGTAAGTTTATTACAATAAACAATTGCAGTATAACAATACAGTATGTGCCCACATCCCACAAGAGCTGATGCCCGCGTGTGGCATGTAGGTACCATACAAGAAATTATAAAACAAAACATTGTATAAAAAGAAAAAGTCGCTGCAAAAGTCCCATTGTATTTCATGTTAACAGCATGTTAGAACTCGTTACGACACGGTGGCAGGTCTTCTTGGTTCCCAAGGTACGAGTCAGTACGTTGCTCACTAATTTAATCAGACATTAATTGACCAAAGGGTTTCGGGGATTTTGATTCTTAAAGGCCAAAATTAATTGGCCATTAATTACCATTGGGTAACGTGTTTCAGAAATCTTGATACTTAAATATCAAAATGAATCAGACATTAATAGGGCAAAGTGTTTCGAGGATTTTGATTCTTTTGTATCAAAATGAATCGGACATTAATTGGCAAATGGTTTCTGGGATTTAGACTCTTATAAATATCAAAATGAATCACACATTAATTGGGCAAGGGTTTCGGGGATTTGGATTCTTAATATCAAAATTATTTAAACATTAATCAGAAATATGATTCCTAAATATCCGATTAATCAGACATTAATTATTATTCAAACAAAATATTCAGAAATTATTGTACAATTGAAAGATTTGGTACATAAAATAAGACGTAAAAAGAACGGAGGATCCATTAATGGTGAGTCTAACTGACTTTTTTTTCAAGTGTCAATGGATGAAAGAAAAAAAACTACTTGCAGTAAACCCCTTTTAAAGAAACCAAGCATTCAATAAACTTAGTGGAAATCTCACTGATGCACAGCAGAATCTAATATGCAGTAAAAGTTACTAAATTCTTACCTGCCGCTTTCAGAAAAACAGCAACCGTCTTCATCGGTTATCGATACCAAGAGGTATCACAGCTGCAGCAAACCATGATTGGCGTTGATGCGTATCAAATGTAACTTAATCAGGAACTCCCAGTCTTGTCAGTGATTCACCAATGATAAGCTACCCTTCGACTACCAATGAGGCTCGTGCGGCCGTCGAGCCAGCGGAGGTGGGTCTTGGCGTAGCAAAGCGATCACCAACGCCGCGAACCCCATGTCACTATCTCTACTGATAAATGACTCCTGCTCCATCTCCATGCATTTTAATGTGCCATCCAACATCGCTTGAACGTCGTCTTCAACGGCAGAAGTGGTCGCAACGACAGGAAATAAGGTAGAGGACGACGACTTATTACCAAGGCAACTCAAGATGGCAGTGAGTGACACCTGTGACATGGAGGAGCCCCGATAGCTGAAATAATTCAGGACCAGAGACACTAGAGAGAGCCCAACACATAAACACTGGCATTAGCGAACTTTCACATGGCTACACAACACAAAAGTTTCATGGGTAATATCGCATTCTTAGTGGTTATGTCTTCCTTTCCCAAGGTATTTCCAGGGCAATTTAACATTTACAACAGCTCAAGTTACTTAGTTTCTCTTCAACCTAGTGTACATGGAATGAATGATGCATAACATGTGGGACGATTACAGGGGTCTTGTAGGTTCATACCTAATCACTCATAGCATAGCCTACAAAATACAAGGGTCATCACTATGATGCAAGAACCTGTCTGCTACCGCATACAGAATAATCCGCTTATGAAACATTTACTCATGAATTTACAAAAAAATGTTACATTTTCTCCTTAACTTACTTATGACTTTTGTCAAGGCGGAAGAATGTGTAGTGTCATGAAGTGCGTCATCTATTGATGTACGTGATGTAGTGTGTACCCGTCCCGCTGAATCTCATTTCGCCAAATCCCATTTCGGCGAAACAACAATTTTCCAATACACCTGCCTTGCGTGTCCTGCTGTGCTGGCTGAGCTAGACACATAACATCAGAAACCGTAGCTAATTACGGTTCTTCAAAGTAGGAATACTTCTTGAATAGGAAGACGGACTGAAAATTTTAAAATGTGTAAGAACATTATTTCGGCAAAACGGGATTAGGCAAAACGAGAATTTTTTATACCGAATTTTTAACATAGCTTAAATTTCGGCGAAACAGGACAATTTTTCTTCAAAATGGGATTTGGCGAAACTGGTAACCACGGTATATGTTGTCGATCGAAAAACCAAGTTTCACAATACGAATAAATAAATTTTAAAATAACTGCAGTATTGTTCCCCACTGCCAATCACGATATACCATATTAATACGAACCTAAGATATCTTTCTGGTGTTTACACTAAACCATCTCCTACACCTGTCACATGTCAGGTACAACAATGCAAGCAAGCAATCGCTCTAGTTGAGGAATGTAGATGTTCATCAGTCACAGTAATTTTGTGAAAATTGCAACACAGGAGACTATTCCAATATATAAACTAATTATAATTACGGTTGATTTTCTACTCATCAGCACTATCTTACAAATATCCAAATAAATCAAATTATCCTTATTTTGAGTAAGAAAAAGTGTTACATTGTCACAACCATACATGCAATACATGGAATCGTGCATGGAATATTTGTCAGTCTCATTCAAACACTGAGTCAGGCTCACTGCCGTATGCATTTACGTCATTACTCATTAACAATACGGGGTGAAAAAACTATCAATGAAAGGTTCAGTGCAATGACACGAATTATTTTTTGGGATGCACCATCAGCGAACGACAACTTGATGACATGATTATGCATCATTTTTGTACTGATCGGTGCGATCACATTCATTAACAAACTGAATTCCAAAAACTAATGTATGCTAGATTTGTAAAATGGTGTTGAGTTGTCAAACCTTCACAGGGTACAGGTTATTTATTCCTCAATTGTATTAAAAAAACTGAATCCGAATATGCAGAAAGTTTTTGCATTCCACCGATATTTGGAAACAGAGTGTACTTGGTTATTTAGGTTTGCTTGTTAGATTGGTTAGTTTCGATCGTCAAATCTGAGCCTTGAAATGGGGGTTATACAAAACAATAATAGTTTTTGTCCTTAATTCCCATGAAAGTCAACTATGTACTTAATTTCCTTTTATTGGACAGTTAGAAATAACTGCCTCCATATTGTGAAAGAAAAAATTTAACTTATTCTAAACAGACAAATAATTCAAAAGCTTCCAGAGAAGTGGCGTACATCCTGAAAGTCAACAAAGTCGGTACGAAAGCTCTTAAAAGACGCAAGAAGGAAAAGATAAACTCGAAACGCATACTGCTCGCGGCTAACACGTTATTAGATAAAGCATCGTGGCAAACCCATCCCACTTATTCGGGTTTCGGCTCCGATGTCCAGTTAACCACGTTGCCTAGTTACCGAATTTTCTGCATTTACGACTGAATCATGCTATTACCGTTTGCACTTGTGTAACATTTTAACACCCCCAATGACCTAAACTGGTTATTGGGTAACAAACAACAAATAATGAATAGTTCACCTTCAGCTTGAAAAGTCCTACAGTCAACGACACTGTTAAACACAACCTACCTTCTAATTACCTGAGGTAGGAGAATCTTTTTTTGGATGCAGAATTACACTAGTTATCCGATAAAAGAGCCATAGGTTGATGCACCATCAGCACAAAACAAAGGAGTGTTACCATGGAGCATCGGTGGCTAAATGAAGCAACAAAGGCTAAACGCTACCAGCGATAATCTGATTACAGTAAACAATTATTTCAGGCAAGAATCACTCTGGTAATCTCCGGTCGTTTCCGCCAGCACCTTGCCTAATTGCCCATCATGAAAAGTCCCTAAATTAGAAAAGAAGCTTTCGAGTCATTAAATCAACGCTGAAAGCGAACCGAGAACAGCACTACAGAATTAAGTTACAAGAAAGATTCAACTGGAAACAGATATATCATCGTTCGCGTTATATCGTTTTAATGCAATTACGTTTTGAGAAATTAGTTCCGAAAAGTTCCGAATGGGTTTTATTAGCAATGTTTTCTCAACCGTGGTAATCCCTCATTAACAGGATTTTTTTTTAATTCACCGAAATGTAAAGATGGGAATGGAGAAATGGAGGCTCCATATTTCTTCGCAATAAACCAGTTATAGCATACGACTGACTGATGAAAAATCAGGACCCATTAATCTGAACGCAACGTATTTTTGACAGAACCTTTAAAACTTGAAACGTCAGACATACAAAGTAGACCTGATATGATATAACTTAATTTCTTTCTTATCTTAATCTCGTTCATTGGTTTTAAGAAGTTTCATGTTTGCTACAACTTTATAAAGGATTACAAACGTGATGAAGAATCATTGTATTAAACGAATAAATACAAATGACTAATACCTGATGTACAATTCATAAATTGCAAGTTAATACATTAGAAGTAACATAACGCAGTAAATCACCGCTAAGCGTTTCTGCTTCATTTAAGTTACGTAACTTACATTCGAACTGGTGAACCAACCTTTCAGAAAAATCTCTGACATACAGCCTTCATCGATAAGCCAAGAACTGGTGAACCAACCATGCAAAAAAATCACTGCCATACTATCTTTATAGATATGCCAAAAACTGGTGAGCCAACCTTTCATAAAAAATTATTGACGTACCTACCGCCTTTGTCGATGCGCCAAGAACTGGTGAACCAGCCATTCACAAAAATCACTGATGTACTGCCGTTATCGATATGTCAAGTCAATCATGGTAATCTATAAAGGCAGTAGTTCAGTAATTTGGCGAACAGCTGGTTCCCTAGTTCTAATCAAAGTCACTGCACTCAAACGAAGAGAAATGCATAAGGGGGGATATTTATTTCTAATGTACAATTTTCTCCTATGGCTTATTTATGGTTTACTTTATATTACGTACATCGTTTGTGAATATTCATAACTAGGTTAGCCAAAATGTATCGCGCACTTACAGGACTTATTACTTAAAACCTACCTCATTCAAAAGCACATTCATTAACATTTAGTATGCATGCAGAATTTAAATTAAAACTTCAGTTTAATCTCATGTTTAAGGAGGACACATCCATCTGGGTAATTAAGATAATAACTGGTTATCTGCCTAGTCAAAATACAGCTAAAATACCATCTCCCCCCTCCCTCACCCTGCCATACGGAAACAGTTTAAACAGTTCCTCTTGATTCCATAGAGTTTCATCTCGCGTTCTAGTTCTATGTACTACATTCTACCTCCAACAACTATAGATCAGTACAGGAAGTGTTTGAATCTTACTTACACCACCTACTGCACGTCCCTTTACCGACTCAGCAAACAAGATAGAACTGCAAGACTAAAAGGTTGTCTTTTAGCCTGTCACCCCCTGAATTAAAGTTGTAAATTGGGTCTGCTATGGAATCCACCCGACCCTCCTCTCAATTTGGATCGTTAAGGAGTCTTCTTTTGCTAGAAACCTCATTGACATTCGACAGCTCAAGTTGTTGAGAATCTAGTCACGTACCCAAGATCGTTGACAACTAGTCTCGTAAGTTTGTAATGAGAATCTCGTAGCTCACAAGACGGGTACGAGCAATTACTCAAAAGCGAGACGGCCTATGGGGGAGGAAGTGGGGAGGGAAAGAAGATTGTGAAAGTGCAGCTATTCAGGAAGAGATTCATTTACCACAGATTTGCGGGGTCTTTTTAAACATAATTTGACAGCAGTTAAAATTAGAATCATGATTACAACGAAACAAAGCTGTGAAACTCGGACTGTGATTGACAGGTTACCGCAATAAAGCTACTTCTTATTAATTTTCTAGGGAAACGACATTGAATTGGGGTAGTTTGAAACTTGGTGCAGGCTCCACACTAAACTATGACTCAGATTCACTTTAGCATGGCCATCTCCTTCAGTACGTGCGTAGACATAGGGAATCTTTTGAAAACCGTCTAACAAAATGGGTAGGGTAAAGAAGAGATGTATATTAGTTTCTAAGTAATTTAATCTAACATATTCTTGTGGGATTAAATGGGCCCTGGGTTTTTAAAAGAACTAACTGACAAGTTTGGGAGCCGTAGTATTAGGCCACAATATAACACCGCTATGATACAGTGGTCATTACAACGAAAAACATCGAAAACCAGAAACCAACCACTTTAGCCCCAAATCAGATGGATGCACAGAACCACCGAACAAAGAACGTGGTTGAAAAGAAACAAAGCAACTCGGAGCCCAAATCGGATCACAGGTTGAGGATTTGCTAAAATTACATTTACCGTTTCGGTCTACTAGCAAGCACTAGTCCAAAAGCTGGTTTTTATTTATTCATTCAATAATTTTGGGGATAGTGTCATCAACCCATTTGTAGTACGGAAAGAAAAAAAAAAAGAACGTAACGTCATTAAGGGGCAAAAAACGGAAGGCAAACGGTAAAAGGTTGGCGGTTGAGAAGGAAGGAGAGGGTGGGGACCGCCGTCATTCCCTAAATTAGGAAATTGGGGAAGAGCCTATCTTTAATTCAGAGGACGTTTTGAAATATTCAGGGGAATGGCGGACAGGCTCTTAGTGACTGTAATCACCGCATAGAGCTCGGAATGACAGCAGTCTCCATCCCACGCTCTTCCTCAGGTACATATTCCTGAGACGGACGGCGCCTTCGAACGCCAGACAACAGTGGAACGCGGAGAAGGGTCATTGGGAATGGTTGACCTACAAGTGCCACTCAGCCCTTGCACCACTAACGAAGAGATGAGAGCAGCGACCAATTGTTTCTCGTGTAGAGGCAACTCCATCTGGGGCCAACGACGTTTCTAGATTGAAAGCGGGGCACTTTCTGAAATTCAGAACTTAGGAGTTTCTTTTCTGATGTTTGCCTAATTGCACGACGCTTCAGTCCACTGATCTCTATACGGCCGACTGAGAGGAGCAGGCACATTGGTCATCCACTTCTTGCCGAGGTGGCTGGTCAATGTGGGGTGCACTAGGAGGTCAATTTGAGTGATGGAAGGGGTTTTCAGGTTCACAAGAGGCACGTATTTGTTTTTTTAATGCCTAAATGACAACCACCTGAGGGGCCTGGAATCGATTATTTCCGTAAAACATTCTGAAAGCCATAAAGTGTCGCTCATGAACCTGCCGGCCCCCCCCCCCCCCCGCTTCCCTTATATTGAACCTGCACCCCACACTGTCCAGCTACCTCCACAAAAGATGGATGACCAATGAGCAAGCTCCTTGAAGTCGGCCCTATACAGATCAGTGGGCCACAGCGAGAAATTTGAAATCGAAAGCACCTAACGATCAGTCAATTGTGAGAAGTCAACTCCTGACCATACAAAATAAGCCTGAAGAAGATGAACGGGCTGCACTAACAACAAGTTGAGTGTTGATTGTTCATCGAAAATTCGCTGTTTACATGTCCGTTTTAGCAGAACTCTGAAAAATAGCATGATATGTATGCATGCTGAAAAATAGCATGATAAGCCACACCACACTTTCTTGCTTACTCCTTTAAATTAACTGAACACTTCAACTCAACGTGAATCAACTATACATCCACGTATCCTTGTTCAGCTTTCCCTCCCTCTCTGCTGCGTCACAGAGTCTCAAGACGATCATAGTAACTATATAGCTTCAGTGGCATCATTGAAAATCCGTAAGAACATTACACTCCCTCACTTATCGGAAAAGGCTACAAATATGTTTATGACTACGACCGACTAACTATACGGCAACTCCAGAGAAACTCAAACCGAAAACCATTAGTGGACAACAGTAATACCTTTATTGGCCGCCATCTTTCTCATTTGACTACCAACTTGCAGATATATAGCAACTTTCGGTATCGCCGTAAAAACTTATAGTTTTAACACTGTGAAGTTAGCGCTGGAAGCATGTATAACCCAACTATCTCCTATCCTAAAAAGCCTAAAAACTGGGCATAAAACCTGGGTTAAGGCACTATAACGTTGAGGAATAAAACTAAAGTTATGTGCCGTCCCGACTGCATTGTGCGTGGACTGGAAGGGATGGAAGAAACTGTGGAGAAACGCTAGCTATATCTTGAAATGATCCTACGCGAGCAGTGCGCTGGTACGATGAAAACCCGCCATCACCTACTTCATCGCCAACTGTTGCCCCTAGCGGCATAAAATGGCTTTATAGATGCTCCTTTTTGTGTTTTTAGAACTTTAGCGGCCCCTTACAGCCCACAACTTGGGATGTCTGTATAAATATATACATACACGGCGCACTTGAGCCTGCTTGTTTTCAGTATACACACGATAAAACTTTTACCTCCACATTGCAAAATTTAAAAGCTCGTTTTATTATGCGTTGACTGGCGTGTGGCGCGAAACGGGAAATAGGCCAAGTGGAAAGGAAAACAAAAAAAGAAAACAAAAAACGGAAACAAACAATAGTTCAAGACTGTAGGCATAGGCAGGCTGACTCGGCAGCGTCAACATATATACCTTGTGTCAACTTGCGTGATCTGTGAAAGGGCTAGCTGCAGTGCATGCCAATTCACAGGAGAACGACTATATACACATATTTAACGGAATATTCAAAGTGACAACCTGTGGTTAAGTGGTAGAATGCTCGCCTGCCACACGAGCGGCCCAGGGTTGATTCCTGGCTGATGCACCAATTTCTGCTGGGAAAATATCTTAACTTTTGCAGCAGTGCAGAGGAATACCTGGATAATTGTCCGGCATCCCATCTTTACCCATCGCCTACTTCTGGATGAAAGCAGTCTCGAAGCGGTTCCGTTTCTCTGGACGGATTTATAATTTTGCGGAAAGACTGAATAACGGCGGCATTATAGAGTGGTGTTGGGTCAAATTCAGTTAAACTTTCAAATTATTAATGGCCAAATATCGTTCCGAAGTGGGGGGGAGGACAAGCTAATTCTCCAACCGTTGGCAAAATTATAAATTCCAAAAGCACAACAAACCTACTGACGCTCAGTTGGTTACAGTTGTTAGAATTTCAATAAAAATTCAGTTGTACACTTTGCACAAGCAGTAACAAGGGGCCAGACATTACATAATTATTCTAATCCGTGAGTGAATAGTCCCACGGATGAATAAAGGGCTTGTTGCGTCCAGATTCTTGAAATTTAAATGAGTGATGCCGAAAGTCCCGAGTTGTAGGGAAATGACGCAACAGTCTTTTCAGTCTTCATAAAAATAACAAAATGCACGTAGCTAGCAATTGACACAATTTTGTGAATTGGGCAGTTTAGGGACAAATTAACATTTCTGAGTTACGAGATATTCAGAACTGTGACTATTCCAGAATGAGTAGGAAAATTCTAGAGTTAAACAAGCTTCTTAAACATTATCGTGGATTTGGGTAATGAACTATACTTTGGCCAGTTTTAGGGGTGCGAACCTCGCCCCAGCTGTTGGCCCTTCATTAACACGTGCCTCGTGGCAGGGACCCAGACAAACCCCAGTAACCCCACGTGCAACGATGCATCCACCCGCGCCATTTGGCTGTGGGGGTCACGTGACCAGTCAGAAAACAGGGGTAGGGGGTTTTTCTTATTGATGTGCGCTAGGGGATAGGGGGAAAAGGAGAGATCTGTGAGGGGGAGGTCTATGGAACTGCAACTGACTCTGTAATGGCACTAATGAAGACAAAGCGTGGGGAACTATAATGGCGGATAAGCATCCAGTAGGAGAAGAAACAAGGGATTATATATATCGACACATGGCCGGTGATATATATACTACACGCAGAAAGTAGCATAATGCTTGGTGAATTACGAGATTGAGGTACATTGGACCAAACCAAATCGATCCGTTTATATCAATTCCCCCCATTCGTATCTATTATTCCACACCGTGCAGGTCTATTGGCTAATACCACGGCTTTATACGTTGCTATTGACTGGGTGCCGTTAGTGTCACTTGGCTTAATCTCTCTGCTAAAATCGGATGGAAATTACCAATTTATGTGCCGAAGTCGCGTTACGCCACCATATACAGATATACCAGATTGATTCAGGTACAAATCTCTGTCGTCCACTGCACGTCAAAGTTAATCGGGCGAGTACTTTGATCAGTATATAAGCTAGCCTTGCTGTAATGGGGGAGGCGGGCTACTGAATAATGCAGTTTTATTTCTGCAGTCCTGCAAATCCCTGTTAGGCATAGTTAACTCACCGAGGCACAACTCGTATGACGATGGATCAATGGATTTGAAAAGTAGAAATATCAAGTACCGTTAAAGGCGGCTGGTCACCGTTTTGATAGCGTTGCCCATATTCTAAACACAGCATCCACGTTCCAGATTATCCGTCATCCAATAGGTTGATGTGGGTCACGTGATCTCGTTTCAGTTATGAAAATCGCGGCGCTGCTGCGAATAGTGTTGTCCGATTTTTTATTTATCGCTATTTTCTTTATATTGCTCGAAGATTCTATGGTGCTGCATCTAAGAATTGAAAAGGTGAAAAGGCACCTTTAAGTTCACTTTACACTACGTGAAAGCTAAAAAATGTTGCCTAAGGTGATGTGATGAACCGAAAACAAAAACCTGCAGAATCTACCAATTTCTGCATTGCTGTTCACTAACAACACTTTTGCCTGTTCGATCTGTACCAGCTCTTGGATAATGAGCTCAGACCGATTTTACCACATTTTGAGCACAGTGGTCCTTCATAGGTGTTTAGTGATTTTTATGATTGCGGTTTAAAATGGTATAGTTTAAAATATGAGTTTAAAATGGTATGGTTGTTAGCTTTTCTACTTTTGGTAGACTACATAGACTACGTACGAAACGACGTATGTGTTACTGACTAGTTTTGGTATCTTAACTTTTCAACTCTTAATCAGCAGAGGTGTGGCCACAGTCTTGGACTGTTATACAAAATCAAAGAAAACCTCAGTTTCACAGGATGTAGTCAGTATTAACAGGCGACCACTCTTATTCCAAAAGAATATTAAAAGATTTCAATGAGATACTGTCGACTATGTTTGAATAAGAATTGATTTGCAGGCGACAAGAAACTTACAATAAAGATGTCTCCTGATTGCCATACGCCAGCAATTTATACAAGATCAATTTTCGACTAAATTTTAAATCTTGGTCACTTAAACGTACAACAACCATAAGAATACCGCCAAACGAATACAACGAATGAAAAATCAAACCAGACTTACATTTAAGACAATTAAAATAGATAAAATACTGAAGGACATAGTGAGGCAGCCTGCTAGCCTGCCGCCATATAGTGTGACATATTGTATGACATATTGTCACACAAAATTAAGACGCGACCGGCTAGCTTGTCGACTCACAATGCCCTTCCATTGTTCTATCTGTTTTAGTTGTTTCAAATATAAGTATGGATTTGTTGTTTCATGTTTTGTATTTGTTTGACACTGTTCTTATGATTGTTGTACCTTTAGGTGGCCAAGCCTGCAACATTGAGTCGAAAATTCACATTGTCTGATCTTGCATAAATGCTGATATATGTCCGTCAGGAGACATCTTATTATAAATGTCCGGACAGTAGCAGTTCCGGACAGTAGTTCTCGAAAAGAAGGAACACTTGCATATGTTCCTTCTCGAGAACGACTGTCCGGAACTGCTTTCTTGTTTGTGTAGTGAACTTTGGCATGTGCGTTTTCTACCTTCTCCACAAAAAGCAGGGCTCTCAGGCTTGTAGCTATAATCCGCAAGCATTTGATGATTTTTTTTATTTGAGGACGACTTTTTATGTCTATTGTAATGCCACTTGTGGGCACTGTGCATCTTTACTTCACTTTAAATCTTGTGTTGGAATTATGTAAGCATTAAATTCCACATTACAGAAGCACAAAAACTGCACAAAATGTATACAAAACGTATCTTACCTGAAGCTGATTTTCTGACGTCTACTGGAGGGTTACAGTAATTAGTATCCTATGAAAAGAAAACAAGAAAAATTCAGTACACGGGATTTAAGGCAACAAGGTTGAGTAACACATCAATTGCAAAGTGATAGTCTTCTCCAAGTTACCAAGTGCTAGTGCAAATTCCAAATTCCCAAAAAAGTGCTAGTCTATGCAAAGTGCTAGTCTATGCAAAGTGCTCGTCTGCGTAAAGTTGCACAAATCGGCGTTCAATAAGAGGGAATAAGGACTTTAAGATTTTTTTAACTATCTTCTTTCTTCTTTCAGCTCCCAGGATAGCGACCATCGGGTAAAAAAAAACTTACAGATGAAATCTGATTTTGAGTTTTGTTGCCCTCCCTTCTCTTGACCTTTTGGGTTTTTGGAACACACCTAAACACAAACACAACGAAAGATCCGTTGTATCAGCCCTTTACACAATTTAACAAAGAATCCGTGTTTGGGTTCAGTTTTCTGTGACTAGAGGACACCAGTTAACTTTCAGGCGTTTGTTTTTTTTTAAGTTTCTTCCCAAAACTTAAGATCTAAAGTTAAGTATGAAGTAAATAAAAAAAACAGTAAAAAGATAAAACAAAACAAAAACCTGATAAAGAGGCGTCTAAGTTGAGAATGGTTCGGCCTGTCAAAGGAGTGAAATATAAAATTAAAATATTAGAAAAATTACTACACAAGCTAATGTTGACGAGTCGATTTATTACACATCTGCAGTCTAGTTGAGTTGAGTCAAATACAAAATTAAAAAAAAGAAGTGATATCATATCAAAAACCAAAACTGGTGAAAGGGACCGCCAAGTTCCGAATGGTTCGGCTCTTCAAAGGAATGATATCAACACACCGAAACATTCCCGAAGTTAATCGCACCGAATAATACTTTGGACGTTAAATGAAAACTTGAACATTGCTACCAAAAGTAGCAATGTTCTAGTATTCATTTAGCCTTCGAACTATTAGTCGGTGCGATTAACTTGGTAAATGTTTTGGTGTGTTGATATCACTCCTTTGAAGGGCCGAACCATTCGGAGCTTGGCGGTCCCTTTTACCTTGAGTTTTGGTTTTTGATAGATTCAGTTTACCGCAATTAATTTGTGCTAAATTATACAGGAAGCGAATCACATTCGTTTTGTGTTTACGAGTTTTGAAGTCGGGCAAGGTTGTAATCACCAAGTATAAATCAGCGTAGCTCCTCTTTAACGCAAAATGTAAGTCAACAAAGTCAGAATTTTCACACTGTAATGGTTCTACACGCCGCTATTAACAAACTAACGCCGCACTTTAATCGAAAGTCTATTTTCGGATACCCTACGGCTGCGACAACGAACAGAATCGAAGAACCTCATCGGGGTTGCGCGAGGCGTATCAGGGGCCATCTCCTCGGCAGGAGGTGTCGGAATGAAGGACAGAAATAGGAAATGGGAGAAGGGAGATGTTGATAGAGAGGGGAATTGGAGGAAGAAGGGGAAGGGGAAAGGGAGGAAAAGTGCGGCTCCTGCTGGTATCCACTCTCCTCCCGAAGAAGCGACTTCCGCATAAAGATACGCGGGGAATGACATTGTCTTCCGGGCCTCCTCGCAATGGAGCTTTTAGTCTTTGATGCCGCACTTTTAGCGGAATTCTACGACTTTACTAAAAAAAGACATAAACCGCAAAACGCTAGTGACGTATGAATTCTAAGCATAAAACCATGGTGTAATAGGTTTATTATTTTACGTTCCAGCTTGGGTGTAGGGCCGCTGTTAGAGGTATAGTTTTGGTAACGCGGTTAGGTATCACTTGAATATGTATGCGTGGAAGCAAAGGGTCCGGGGAGGAAAGGGGGAGGGGCGACCATACGTTTTATTACCAGAGGTGAAGAACGATCTGCGTAAAATGAAGGCAGAATAGGAAGCTAGAAGTGGCAGTTGGTAAAGACGAAGGTGTACGGTTAGGTTACTGTTGGGGAAACCGGTTAATGTGCTTTATTTGACACAGGTTTCAACTTTTAAAGATATGGAAACGATCATGCTTGATATCCATTCTGCCGATTTTAAGTTCCAGAAGTTTGCTGCTTGGGTAGCGTTTAAGGAACGAAGCCTACATTTCGATTTTGTAAAAAGATCTTGAGGACAGTCAAACCTAAGAAACCTCACAGCTAGAAATTTTAGCATAACTTAACGAGTAACGCCCTTGTGTTAATCTTTAAATGCAAATTCAACCTTGTACTCAGCCTGCATTGACCTCGTGAGTTCTGTCCTTGTATTCAAGGAAGTATTGATCGAGTGAGGTTTTTCTTCCTAACCTCACTCGATTAATACTTTCTTGTATTAAAAAAAGTATTCCTTGTAATTCTTCATTTTTTTATTTGGGGGGTGGGGCAAGAACCGTCTTTGGCAAGAACCTCGCCCTTTCCACCACCGAAAAAAAACAAAAAAAAAACAGAAAGACTGTATAAACGCTCAGGGGGCGTTAACTCTGTAATTTACGGTATTAGAAAGTCAATATCCCACTAAGTTTCCCAATAAGAATGAATTAAACAGTAATATTATACGTGACGTAGGTGGCAAGATGGTCAAGAAAACGGGCCATTACTGCAAATCAAAACGTAAAAAAGAAAAAAAATCGAAATGCTTGAAAACATGTCCATTACTTATTCAACTACCGAGTCCCAGAGTGAAGAAACGTACACTGCTACAAGACAGTCAAGAAGTCCTTACGCGCAACGCAAGCTTTCCGAGGTGGCCCTGGAAGTCCGAACACAGCGAAGAGCAACACAGCTTCCCAGTGGTCAGCATTCTGGTCTCCAAATCAGGCGAACGCCGGTTCGAATCCCACAACTAACCTAACCATCATTTAAAATAATGTTCCACGTTAGTCCCGGTTGTAGACCAAGTGAATGTTACACATCAACAATCCTCACTCCTCTCCTTGCCCATAGTGTAGGGAGGTACTATGTTCGGCATATGTTTATTTGGCCAGCAAGCCACGACTGGGAGACGGGCTTCGTTTGCACTTGGACTCGAACGTAGAAGACAGTCCTACCACATCGAGTGCTGACGTGAATCCGACTTCCTTGAGCGCACGGCAAGTCCTCTTCTTGACCTCTTCTGGGAAGCCATGACTGGGAGAAACGGGCATTATTCGTACAGCAACTCGAACATAGAAACCAATCCTCTCACATCGCGTGCTGGGTGTTCAATCTGTTCAGGCATGAATCCGACTTTCTTGAGCGCACGGCAAGTTCCCTTCTTGATCTCTTTGGGAAGACATGACTGGGAGAAAAGGGCATTATTCGTACAGCAACTCGAACGTAGAAACCAATTCTCTCACATCGCGTGCTGGGTGTTCAATCTGTTCTGGTGTGAATTCGACTTCCTTACACAAGCGCAGGGCCAGTCCTATCCTTGGTTGGGAAGCCATTGCTGGGAGACCATGGCTTCATTCGTATAGTACTGGGACTCGAACATAGGAGCCAATCCTCTGACATCGAGTGGTGGTTTCAACCTGTTCTGGCGCTAAATCGACTTCCTGATAGATGCGCACTGCATCTATCCATGTTGTGGGGGGCTGCCTGCATTCAGTGGGGGCCTACAGTCAGTCACAGCCTTTTGCCTGGGATCTTTCTCCGCAACACTGGATAGCAGCAGAGTACACCTTGGTGCGCCTTGCGCAGTAAATTCCAGAAAAGAAACATTGTTACCAATGTAACACGTTCCAGGATCAAATATCAGATAAAACACAACACTTGAAAGCAACTACACCAAAGGGTCTACAGATCCCAGAAAATAAACAGCTAAACACGGGTTAATGCTGCGTCAATGCAGTAAAATGTCCTAATATAAAAAAAGAATAATAAGACGGAACATACGTGACAGTTACATGTTTAAACTTGCGTTTTTAAATCATGACTTGCGTAATACGTACTATTTGCACGATTTTCTTGAAAACTGATATGGCTGATTAAGTTACTCTGGGTTCCTCGCTTTTGAACCTGGCCTACAATGAACGAAACCATAAGTTTTTAGGTAGTTTATATCAAGTTAAAGATGCAATATCCATCTTCTTTAAGGCGTTTGAAGACTGTGTATAAGGGTTGTAACCGAGATAATCTATGCTTACTTAGACACTCCCAGATCCACTACAAACACAGTTTAATACTGTAAACATCGTTGATGCGTTGGTAAACGCAAATTAATTCAAAAAGCGCTCCGTAAACTGTAAACAGTCCCTCCACAAAAAGTAAAAGCCGGTAACACTCAGCCATAAGGTCGGTGTTGTACAATTGGTGTATAATAGATGGATTGATGCATAATTGATTAAATTTGTCTATCAATGATCTTCAATCATTAAAGGGCGATAATATGATCCACACTTGTCTATTACAAAGTTTGATTTTTTTTTATCATTCTCTTAAATATAAAAAGAAGAATTAAAATACATTACATATGTATAGCATTTTTCACAGTAAAAAGAAAGAATTTGAGATTTTCCAATTTTAGCACCATTCCCTACCACTGGATCTGTACTTAACAAAGTATGTTATCTGATTTAACTTGCATGGCATGCGTACATTTTTTTCCCCTAAAAAGAACGAACACTTGATCAAAAAAGGAATATGAAAATATAACGTCTGAAAATGTACCTATCTAAACTACAGTTTGCTAACAACAACGTCTATTGAAATCGGTAAATCTCAAATACTTTCTTTTTATTGTATGTTAAATGCTGTATTCAACGGATTTCTGTTTGTTTAATTTAACATAGTTAAAAAGGCCTTTATTCAGGTATCGTTTTATGTGTTTTTAGTCATCAACCAGAACAACAAAAAACTTACGTGCACGCAGAGGGTTAATTATTGTTCTTGCGACACGAATGTCTACAGATTGTAAAATAAAAGGGAGGGGTACATCGACGGAAAAAAGGGTAAAAAAAAAGACGGGCATTATTTTCCGGAATCCCGCTTCGCCAAAACATCAGTCCTGCTTAAATGTCGACAAAAGTGGAATTCCCGTTTCGTTAAATCTCGTTTCGCCAAATCAAAATATGCATAAAAAATGTAACATTAGAGAAGTTAAAGAAGCATTTCTACTTGAAAGGATTCTTGATTAGTTGCGTTTTTTTTTATGTCATAGGTTTAGCCGCAGAGAGATCAGCAGCGCGAGCGAGAAAGGCAATTTGGAAAAAAATGACTCCGTAAACGGGAATTCCCCTTCCAGCGAAAATTAAGACCCTGATTAAAAAAAAAGGAAAACGGGTGGGGGGGGAGGGAAGGGGCTTCCCCAAGGCCCCAATGCGCAAAAGCCATTATCTATATTTCAAGCGGCTAGCAGTGGTTTCTTCTTAATACAGAAACTCATCAAAGTTCACATACTTTGACTTTAAAATAGAGTTTATATCGGTCAACAACGTGAAAGAAAGCCTTACGAATCTCGCACCTTTAAGAAACAAATTGATTTTTTTTCTTGAAAATATTCGAAGAAGAAAGGTTCACTGAAAACAATAACCGCTTCCTTATCGGATACGTCGGCTTTTTAAGGATGCTTCATATTGTATTAGGTAGTTACACCCACCCCCTCCCTAAAAAAAAAACAGTATCATCGTATGGATGGTTTTAAAAATTTGTACATTTTTTAGCATGTAAAAAAAAGTGATGAATACATTCTATTTTTGCAAAACACGCACCAAAACGAAATATTAATATAGTTTTTTACTACTTTTACAAGTGAAAACATCAAAAAGCAAATCCATGGAAGTTCGTACGAATTCTTACTTGCACGAGGCAATAAAAAAAAGAAGAAAAAAAATGAATCGTCCAATATTAAAAGCTCCCCAACGTAATATATACTTGCCAAACTCTCCGTATATTTCCGAAACTATACATCATTTTTCACACGTCAAGGAAAACACGGAAAAATACACGTTTACACGAAGCTGACATGATGAGGCACAAAACCACCGCCAAAAGAAATTCGAGGTTTTAAAGGGAAAAACTATCGTTGAGTAGTAAATATGAATGATGCGTTGGTTGGGGATTTTTTTTTTCCCTTTAACTCGACAAAGCGTTGGATGGAAAGACGAACGAAAAATGAAAGAAAGAATAATAATAAAAAATATTTAAAAAAAATTCAGATTGCTTTTTTTGAGCAACGAGTCTAAAATCCCTGGTGAAGACACCATCGATCTTGGGAAGAGAAAAGAAGGAGGAGGAGGAGGCGTTCTTCCTTGCGGTTGCAAACTCGGGCAAAAATGAAGGAGATGGAAAGATCGGTTTTCACGCTGGGCCGAATTGAAATGACCCTGTTTAAAGACGCGTCCATCAGATTCCCCGTGACAACATTGTAAACAACGATCTTCTTGGCGGCCCACGTTGCTCGCAAGGCACGTTCAATGTCACGGCAAAACGGCAGAACAAGGTATCAAAAGCCTATCGAACGCGCGGAAACGTGAACTCCAAAACCCAGAGGACTTCAATTGCTGTATTAAAGGGTAGCAACCAGGGAGTATTTTCCCGAACTATTTAACAGTATTTTCCAGTAACAGCTGGATAGCAGAGGTGTGCGCCGTAAAATCTTCTTTGGCGGCAGCGGCGACGAAAGTTAATTTTTTCGCAGAGGAGGAAATCGGTGCGCCGCAATGCCGAGGGCAGCGGCTACTTACTAACAATGTTAGGTTGTGGCATCATCAGCGCTTCCGTAAAGCACACAGTTATAAACCTGAAGTTTTCTCTTTGATTGTTGAAAAATACTTACTCTTTGTAATCACTATTTATTTGGAATAAAAAGGTTTGCATCTGTATTCACTGCAGATCAGTGTTAAGAATTTTGATTGTCATTAAAAATAAACGTAAAACTGACGACGTTCTTTTTTGTTGGCTGATAGTCGTATCCAAAACCAAAACTGGTAAAAGGGACCACCAAAATTAGGAATGATTCGGCCCTTCAAAGCAGTGATATCAATACACCAAAACCTTAGCCCAATGAATCGCACGGACTAATAGTTTCAAGGTTAAATGAAAACTATAACATTGCAACCTTCAAACAATTAGTCGGTAAGATTAACTTAGCTAATATTTTGATTTGTTGATATCACTCCTTTAAATGGCTGAACCATTCCTAACTTGACAGTCACTTTTACCCAGTTTTGGTTTTGGATATGAGATCACTTCTTTTTTTTTCATTATGTACTTAGAAGCAGTTGTTACGAATTCTTAGCCAGACGTGTACTAATGTGTCACATTAACAATAGCCTGAATAGCCATTTTCCAATTCTATGCCAAAGTAAAGTTATCTTGGGTTTCCCCTTACTATACTCAGAATGGTTATAACAATTAATATACACTTTCTTGTTTTTTGTTTATTTAGTTCATGTCACTCCTTTGAGAGGCCGTACAAATGTCAACTTGATGGCCTCTTTACCAGTTTTTGATTTTATTTTAACATTTTGTTTATTTCTCGCGAATTGGAGGTGGACACAATTTCGAATCGCTACAGTTCAGTGTTTAAGAATTGTCATTGATATTAAAAGCAAACATAGGCCTAACTGACGACTATTTACTCATTTTGATATTGTTGTTTGCACTAATTATTGTTTGCATTAAAATTTATCTAACAACACTTTGTACCGTAATTGTTAAAAAGGTTGGCTCATTATCGGTGGTCACTATGGAACCATCTTCTTGACCACTTTATCCACTTTTCTTTTGGTTCACTAATCTTCAACCCTTGCGCCAGCCTTTGTCAACAAAAATCGGTCACGTGGGCCCGAAATAAAATTGGCATCAACATAATCTGTTTATGCGGAAACTTAAAAGCAGGGAATAAAAACTCGCATCCTTTATTTCAAGAAAAGTTCCCACTCTTGAAATCCACCACTGGTCAACGAGGTACCGTTCGTCCTCAGCATCTGGTCAACCAGGCGTTCGGGAGGGAGGGGTTCTTGGAAGGGTTAAGCGTAGGCTGGAACCAGAGGACGAAAGAGCAAAGACGTATAGCGATTTGCCTGTTGGAGACCCAGTGGACGCGTCAGGCCCTGGCCAAACAAATGCAACCTGCTCTGCGAAGCCTCCCCTATTTGAATTGGTAATGGAGACAGCCAGAGGGGGTACGAGGAATGGGTGAGGGGGTGGGTAAGGGGGTAAGAAGGTAGGGGTAGTAACGCGCAGCAGCAGCGAAATGAGATCTCCCTAACGTCCAGCTTTTGCCGCCTCGAAAGACAAGATGGAGGCCGGAAGCTATGACGCTTTAGTCGTTGGAAGCGCAGAGCAAACACGGCGCAATAAATCCGCCAGGCACAAGCAACTTAAACACAGCAGGCAAAGTAAAGAGCATGGCGCTCTCACATAGCCCACACATAGCCGACCACTCTTTATGAATAATTGATTATGTAACTTAGGGGGAAAACTGTATTTTAAAACGGGCTTCGTAGTTGATGACTGTACTCCCTCGTTTGCTCCCCGAATTAACGCTTCCGCAATTAAAAACAGTTGAAGTGAAAATATACCTTACGCATACATAAACACGGAGTTCGCAACAGGGAAACGAGAAGCTGTATTCGAAATCTCACATGACGTTATACGCGTCATGGGCAATGAGAACAATGAGACCTTGAAGCAAAATTCGATCTTAGGTCTTCAGGTATTAAAGACAAAGGTTATAACCACTCGATTCTGCTTGGGTAGTTCAATCCAAAATTCGCTTTTCGCTATCAATTGTTTCTCTTGCGTATTTATCTCGCAGATAAAAAAAAAAAGCTGAAAAAACTAAAATTATTAAATCTTTATGCATTTAATAACTTTAACCTCGGTAGGATTTTAGTGTTTGTAAATACGAAAGTAACAATCAACGTATTTGTGTAGGAATCATGATCTAACGAAAATAGAACAAAAGATCCGATATGTCAGCAATTTTGTAACTGACGATGTAAGTAAACCCGCTTTTTTTAGTGTATTCAAATCTGAACTATTTTTAAGTTAACTTGTGCACTAACACCATCTAAACTTATCTACCGTACAGCCGCAGCCTACGCACTGCTTCAGGTGTAAAACGTGTCTGTGGTTCACACAACTTAACTACACTCAGTGGCGTGCACGGGGTGGGGGGGCGGGGGCATTGCCCATGCCCTTTTTGAAAAAAATGCTAATATTTTGCCCTTTTTAAGAAAAAAAAAACAACCCATATTCAGCTTGACAGCCCTGAAAAATGCTTGTCGCAGCGAGGAGAAAGGGCGTTGAGCCCTAAAAAGGGAAAAACGAAAGCTAGGAAGCCCAAAAGAGGGGCACAAAAATGGTAAAAAGCCTCAGCGTGCCCTTTCACTGAAAGTTGCCCCAGCCTCTCGGATGTCCGTGCACGGTACTGAGTCTACACTGATGAGTAAAGGAAGGGTAAGAGCAAGAAAGGGGCCCTCAAGGCATAGGATATTTGGGGCCATATTTAAAGAAATCTAATCTTAATAGGGGCGTCGGACGAACCGTTATTAATATGCAATATGAGAAGACACAAGGTCAATTACTATACACAACCGATTCGCCTAACAGAACACGAGAAGATATGGAACAAAAGGTGCATCATTACGACATGCAGCCTAAAAGCTAAACACGAAAGGAAAAGACCGATTGATGCTACACATGCGGCTGAAGAGTAACAGAGAATAAAATGAGAAGCAAACCGCGGTGAAAAAAGTGATTACACATAAGCGGTTGAGGAGCAAATGCGGTAATACATACATCTATTCCAGTCTAACTTCCGGTAATGGCTGGGACTTTTACCTCGAGCTCTGAATCGAGGCTAAAACGCGCCGTAGAAAGCTCTGGATAACGTAGTGGTTCAAATGACTTCGAATGTGAGACAAGTTATCAATAAAGACGCTAGGTGACTGTCAATGCGCATAAGCGTAAAGTTTAATAATAACACTCAATACAGGTACGGATTGTTCTACGAAATTGCTTCGCAAGGGCTCGTAACGCGAGCTTTGTGATGGGTTCCCGGGGACCCCGAGCAATGCGAGCAGCAACAGCCCAGTGGTTAGCTTCCTCGTCTTCAAACCAAGTGAATGCTGGTTCGAATTCCGCGACTCACCCAACCATCATATGGGACATGATGATGTCTCATAGAACGGGTAGTTTTGAAAGTCTCTTTACGATTCTGGAGGGTGCTAAGAAAAAAGTTTGTCTGTTGCGCTTTTTATGGACCACCATTTACATAGTCCTTATCTGTGAGGCACGTGATGTGCGATACCCTGTCGGTATTTCTGGATTTGGCAGATGAGCATTCACCTAATCATCTTCTTTAAATTCTAAATTTAACGCCTAGTTAATACTAAGAGTAAATAATAATTTAATAATTTATCCTGGACCAATAAAACACTGTTCGTGGAGGTTCCTGCTGTTACATCTTTTTCGTCTCCTCGTTATAACCGCGACCATCGCATGCTTCTTAACCCAGTAGCGCAAACTGCTCCAAGTTCCAGTCCCCGCATAGACCGATCAGCTGCAGGTTATAGGCAGCAGCAAAAATAATCAAACAACCCGGGGATCTCCGCAAAAGTGATGCAGCTGAAGAGCTACAATGCTACACAGCCGTCGCTAAAATGGAATGATATACAGACATGTTTTACGAGGCGACGGACCTCGTAAGCCGCCCAACATACGCAGCAAAGCAATTAGATGCATTTCTCGCAACAGTGTTGCGTCACTGACAAACTGTCAAGTCACCGAGATCCCAATTACATTTAAATTGCATTACAATCCAATTTAAGCGGTCGGCCATAAATTAGGGGAATCTTACCAACACTTGGCGGCTCCTCTCCATCAACCTGTAACCCTTCTACTCCCAAGTCCAATTCGTTTCCTTGCCCTTCAGACTTTTCAATACGAAAGTAAGGACCCCGAAACAAACCGCACTTCCTGACGACCCCCCCTCCCCTACTCGTCCCATACACACGACGCCCCCGCAACCGGAAATTGAAACACGAGCCTAGTGGCTAGAGGCGGCACGTGCGATCGCCATCTGCGGAAAGAAGGACCTAAGGGTAGGGCGGGAGGGATGGAGTTGGGGGTGGCGTGGGTGAACGGATGCCAGCTTTAATTGCAGCGATATATTTTAGTGGTCGGTTTCTGGCCAAACCCGTGTCGGGCGGACTTTCAGGCACTGAGTTCCGCTAAAACAAACAGGCAGAGGCACACACACACATATATAGCACTACAGACAACTTAAAAGCAGTATCTGAAAGTGGGGGGAGGGAGGGGGCGTACTTTGTAGAGAGCAAATGCCGCGCGTGCGGCCAAAAAGGTCCTTCGTTTTAACGCCAGTTGATTTAATGAAGAATGTGTCCTTGCACTTGCGAACCCACCAATCACGTGGTAAACTAGGAAAAGGAAGAAAGAAAGAAAGCAAACGAAGGAAAAAAACGAGGAAGTAGAAATAAAGAGGCAACCACCCACCATCTCCCACAGAGGCGTACTACCCATACGGGGAAATGGGAGATTTCCCGAATGGCGAACGTGACGAAGCCCTACTCAGTACTTACTCATTGAGATACATTACGTGTTTGGAACCAATGTCCCCCAACCAAGATGCTGAAGTCTTGGAAGTTGACCACGGTCAGTTATTGTTCCCTGTCCCCACCCGAATTGTTCCGTCTCCTGGTCCCAGCCTCGTTCTCAGAGTGATAATCAGTAAGATGTAGAGGTGGGCTGTTGTAACGAGGGGGGGGGGGATTGAGGCTTTCTGGTACTTCGACAGCTGGGTCATTCTCACCAACCTCAGTAACAGTGCAGAGGTCCGCGTTACCGCTGCGCCACATATTACAGATATGTTAAACAGACCACAACTCTAGATCTTATCGTATATCTGCACCTCTTGAAAAACTGAAAAATTCCGGACAGACCAGCTGGAGGAGTCCAACTCTCCACCCAGATTAGGCGGGTGACCTCATTTTTTATCTACCTGATGGACTTTTATCCACTAGCAGGAAGCCCTTTTCCCTACCTGCCTTCCCTAATGTGGCGGCAAGAGAGCACTTGAGGGACTTTTTTATATGTATCTTTTGCCATTTATAGTTTGCCTCACCAAGGTCTATTTCCCGAAGCTGAATTTTAGTTGTGGTGTTCACAACCCCCACTCCTTTATTCTCGGCCCGGAGTCAACATGCGCTATTTAAACCTAAGTACAGTTTTTAAAACATCCAAACATCTAATGAATGAAAAGACGCCAACAAGGTGTGGAGTGAGCACTATGTATGCCTCCACGTTTAGAACTACTTTTGGTTAAATCTCGAAAGGGAAACTTAAAGTCTTAGCGAGGTGAAGCTGCAGGCAAGCTTTAAGTAAAAAGGAATAAAAAAATGTAAAATGCACTCCAAAACGGAACTGGGCCACAGTCAGCACAGCATTTAAAACAAACAATTACAAGAAAGAGCAGGGACAATGATGTGCACTGCCTTTCTTCCCCACTTAGGTTTGTGCCAGAAAACCGTCCACACCTTTGTCCCTCCTCTGTCTTTTTTTTTTCAATGCTGTGCTGACTGTGTCACAGTTCCGTCTGGGTATGCATGTTTTATTTTTTATTCCTTTTTATTTGACTGGATTGCCTGCAGAGAAGTTTCCCCACATGAGAAATGAACCAGAAGTGGTGGTTCGAAACGTCCAGGCATATACAGGGTGGTCCACAAGAAAACTGACGACCCAAGATTTTTTAAAGTCCAACTTTTCTAGTTAGTACCCCTCAAACCAGAATAAGATAGAAATCAAATCTAAATGAAGTGGGAAGATTTCTGTCCTCTTCTGGTTCTGAGGGGTGCTAACTAGAAAATTTGGGCTTTGAAAATTTTGGGTCTCCAGTTTTTTGTGGGCCACCCTGTATAGTGCTTTCTCCACACCTTGTTGGCTTCTTTCCTTCATTCGATTAAACCTTAGATTTTTCTGCTTGGGGAGGGGGCAAATTTTTGTGTTCATCCAAGCTTTTCGTGTCTCCAAATTACGTGAGGTCATTTCAAGACCTTCCCCTTATGTATGTAGCATGCAGTAAATAATTCAATGCACATTGCAGACTCCTGAAGTGGGGGCGGTTCCCTCCCCCTGCCTCTTTAGAGGTCTGTAATGTGCATTGCATTATTTATTACACGCTATATACATAAGGGTTCGGTGCCCCCCTCCTTCTCCTCCTGACGTAGATCCACCACTGGGGGGAAACCCGGGGATCCGACGGAAAACTCGGATCATCGCACGGGCCAGAGATAATAATCCCGAATAGATCTCCACAGCCGCTGAAGGAGTATGCAGTTCGAAGCGTAGTTCGAAGCATTTTTATTTTGCCCAACATTAGCCTGTTTCAGAGGGGAACATATCGTCCTCACTTACTAGCGGTGAAAATTTCTGGCCTAGCATCCAATTTCCTGACTTTTTCCTGACTTCCTTATCTACTTTCTGATTTACTGACTTTTTCCTGACTTTCCAGTCTGGTGGAACCCCTGGTAGTGTGCAATAATAATGATCCACCCAAAACCAAAACTGGTAAGAGAAGTCGCCAAGTTTACAAAAAGGGTCGGCCTTTCAAAGTAGTGATATCATTCAACCAGGGAAAGGCCGCCAAGGTTAATCCTATTAGCCAAGTTAATCGCACCTACTAATAGTTCGAAGGTTCTAGCGGTAGCAATCTTCCAAGTTTTCATTTAACGTCAAAAGTATTATTCGGTGCGATTAACTTGGCTAATAGGATTAACCTTGGCGGCCTTTCCCTGGTTGAATGATATCACTACTTTGAAAGGCCGACCCTTTTTGTAAACTTGGCGACTTCTCTTACCAGTTTTGGTTTTGGGTGGATATCACGACTTTCATAGGCCTGCGAATGTACAAAAAATCCCACGGTGTAATTGTCACCCCTACCTTTTTTGTCTGGAGGTATTTTATTGTATGAATGTTCTCATTCATAATTTTCACATTTGCTATTGTCATTCCAAATAAATTAATAACAAGCGTAACAGTATGATAATTGCGAGGACCTAATCAATTCCTATGGAATAAAAGATACCTTGTGTCTTATTGAACCAGTAATGAGAAATTTATTCGGGTCGTGGGGCATATAATTCATTTTGAATTCGCGTACCGTAAATAAAAAAAAAAACGATTTGGATTTGGTAGGAAAAAAAACGACCAAACCTTTGCAATAAAAGATACTCCGTCTCTTCGTGAACCACCTATTTCCAACAACAATGAATTCTGACAATTAGGTACTTAAACGATAAGCCTGTAACACTTAAGCATGTTATAATATACTGTTGGATGCCAATACAAACAATGGTTACAACAATACTTTTGCACTTACGAGCCACTTCAGGACCACGTGCTTCTAGTTGCAACCCCCATTTTAGAAAAAGGCACTTCCCCATATGACGCTTTACCTGTCTGCCGAAATTTAGATCTGGCAACTTTCCCTAATTAACTGTAGACGTGTCGTTATACCCTATGAGAATTAACATGGGAGCCTGCGGACTAGTTACTAGTCACCAGTAACACAAATCAACGTTATTGAGGACACTTTCACTCCATGAAGGACACTTGTATTTCAAAGGGTTCCCTTTGAGTTTTTCTTTGTTACTGGACCCAAGACATCTGATTTGCAAAGATTTGCGATTTGCGATTTGCGATTTGCGATTTGCAAAGATTTCTACCGCATGGGGAATTTACACCAGTATGCTGAAATCACGTATAAGTTGGTTTCAGTTAAAAGACACAGTCTGCTAGTGAGCCGCCATCTGACAACAATTACACTCTAACAATTACGCTCTAACAATTAAGCTCCAACAACAATAAAACGGCTACTTGGCGGCGACACACTAGCGTGTGTCTAGATAAAAAAGAATCACGCACCACACAATGACGTGAAATTTTTTTTCATATACCACCGGCTTACTTGTCATCCTTGTTATTTTCGTAATGTGGCTCCGTCGTGTTTCTTTGTTCATTGGTTCAATTGTTGTAGCACGCATTCGAACTTGAGGGGAGCTAAAGTTTTGTTTTAGTGCAACTACATCCAGGTCGTAACAGCCCGTTAAGACCACAAAATGTGCGTGCAGAAAAGATTATTCCTTCGCCGCGTGATAAAAATGAACTGCACGCCCAGAACACTCCATCTCTAGACTAAAGCTCGCGCCGATCATCCTGTCCGTCTAGAATGAACGAAAGAAAGGGAAAGAGAATGAGGAGAATAGAAAGAAAGGCATGCACGGCCGATTATTTATGGCCCTTCTTTTCTAGAAGCGTCGGGAATCCGTTATATGGGTTCACGTTTTTGCTTGGACCCTTTTCTTTCTTCTCAGTGGGGATTCCCCTCCTCCCCCCTCCCGTCATAGCGACCGACGAGCAAAAATTTCTTGCGTTTCTTCCTTGGAAGACGTGAATAGACGTGTGGGGGCGGTGGTTCGGAGTGGACGGATAACGGAAAGGCTCTCTCCTTTAATTCATCGGCTTCCCTGCAGGGGCCACGCGGTGCCTGATTGTGAGAATCGACCAGTGTCCTGCCAAAGCTGTGCTCTCTCCAGGTCAAAGCCGACGGACGCTCGATCTGACAAGTTGATGAATTGGCAAGCAGTTTCTACGCTTTGCTGTTATTTCCCCCCTTCGTCCTCCACAAGTTCTTCCCCTCTACCGGGTCTCCGTTCAGACGGACGGCGGACGTTTTGGTCGGATGTCGGAGCTTGACCCCGTCACCTCAACCTGTCTCCTGGCCCAAGGTTCGCTACGTCGATTTCATCTCGAGCTGCTTTAAGTCCATGCCTTACAGTGCAATCAGCCGAAGTTGTTCTGGGATAAAGCGACAAATACGAGTATTGGGCTCCCTTCGTTTATCACCTCTGAGGTAACATTATGAGTCCCGTAATTAACCTGTCCCTTTCTAGCGAGGTGAAAAGATTTAAACACCACTGTCGAAGTAAGAAAATAAATATATTTTATGACTGCTGCTCTCTTCCATTTTTATGGCACAGAATACCAACGTCACGATTCATTACGCTCAAATTTAGGGAGTTTATATATATACGCAACGGTTAAGTTTTACGCTCCATCGTTAAAAAGAGATAAATAATTTCGTTGTTCGGAAAAACTTGGGGTAACTTGCTGGTTTTCCTGTTTTTTTTTTCTGTATTCTTTTGGTGTTTTGGGGAAGAATTGAGGAAGTTGACTTGGGAAGAATTCTTCCATTCTAAAATCTGATTTAGCCATGGTCTGTTAAAATTACGGTTTGTTTAGTTATTCGAAATGGGTTCCTAAACGTGCACTGTTAATAATTAGAAGTTAGAAGTTTTTCATTTCACGTCTGAAGTAATAGTCGGTGGGGTGGTTGCACATTGCTGGAGGGGGGGGTGATATCGCTACTTGCTAAGAGAAACACTTTTCGGCGTTGGTACACCATGTCGCAACTTGGTGGCAGCTATCACTACTTTGATTGGCTGAAACTTTGATTGCATATACTTGTGAGAGTTGTGGGAGGGGGGGGGGGGGGGTGTGTTATTGATTTACTGGCTACATATTACGGACCAGGCTGACTCTCTTTTTATTTGGTGGCATGGCTTGTTTGCTGCTACAAATATAGTCAACAACAACAGCAAAAAAGATACAAAGTCAAAACAGAAGGCAGCCAAAGATCGGCTGCAAGAAAACAAGATGAAGAAAAAAACACGACGAGGAGGATTAAAAAAAAAAGAAAAAAGAAATAAAACGTCAACACCTTCCCTGGTTGGGCGGGTTTAATTCGCCCACTTGGTCTGCAGAGCATCATTGGAAATTGCATCGACACACGGCCAATTTTCGGGCCACAAATTCCCGCTTAAGGAAAACCAAGTTGGTTGAGAGAGGGAAGGAAGGGGTATGGGAGGAGGGGAGGAGGGGAAGGGGTAGGGGGTTAGTTGGGGAAGAAGAAGACGAAAAAAAAAATAGGAGTAGAAAAATACGGAGGAGGAAAAAGAAAAAAAAATGAGAGAAAAATAAAACGCAACGCACCAGAACGAACCAATTCCATCTAGGTTTCACCAATATCTGGAGAATGCGATGGAATGCGCAACTAATTTTCGAAGATACTTCCATTCCTAGAAATCTTCTTCTTGGAAGCTAATGGAATTTCTAAACGATTTTCAGACGTAAATGCGAAATAATGGTATAGGCTACCTGTTAGCGGCAACACCGACGTCGCTTTGCTACTTAAAGGTGAGCTATCCTTTATTTCTAATGGAAGTTTAAGTGTCGGAGGTTGTGACAGTGAGAATGTTCGTGTGCCCAGCCTAA
>JAHWFP010000386.1:497-12017 GCA_023313725.1 Lithobius niger | reverse complement strand
TGAAGCGCCTTCCTCAGTGCATGGACCCTATAGTGTCCGCGGCCTATCTTGAGTTCGTTCCAGAACGACATAGATAATCAATTGTATGTTTTTGGTAGCAGAGTGCCTTGTTGATATCCAAGATGGTTACAAAAACAATGGCGCCCGTCGATTAAAGCCGCCCCCTCCAGGAAAACGTAGCCGCTCATAAAATACCCGCAGGACTCAAGATGAACCGCGTACACAATAATTGCGGTCTTTCGTCTTGTAAACAAGTGCCGATTTTTGATGTGCTTCCTGTGGCCATGTAAATGTAGTGCATACTACTAAGAGGGATACGCGATCCGTATCGCCTCCGTGGGTCTTGTAAACACCCGTTCGTGGCGCTTTCTCAATCTGGCGTTACTTAGAAACCGAAGCGCATTACGGACCTGGATCGGACGTCTGAAGCGCATCGTGTAAACATGTAAACACTCGCAATCGCATCGAGACGTTGGAGAAGACGTTGGTAAAGACGGCGGACACAGTTACTGCGGGCACGTATGTTGTGCTGGTAGATAACTCTAGTCTGAACAAGCGATTTTTTTCAAAAAACCTCAATCTTATCACATCGGATCGAACTTGGTACGCAGGTATAGGCACCGGGCGTTATTTATGGCCGGGGCAGAGGAAATGAAAATATGAACACCAAATTTTCGGGGACTTCCCCCCCCCACCCCACCCAAACCTCGGAATCACTCTGCCCCCCTCAGCCCCCCCCCACTCCTCCACTTAAAGGCGCCCGTTTACCATTTCGATAGCGTGGCCCAAGTTAATCTAAACACAGCATCCACGTACCCAATTCCCCGTCATCCAATAGGCTGATGCGGGTCACGTGATCTCGTTTTAATTATGAAAATCGCGGCACTGCTGCAAATATTGTTGTTCCATTTTTAATTTACCGCTATTTTACTTATATTGCTGGAAGATTCGACACGGTGCTGCATCTATAGCTAGAAGCTGAAAAGGTGCCTTTAAGGTCCAAAAACTAACAATGTGTGCAGAAGCTGTATGAATAAAACACGAAGCCAGTAGCAGGCGACGGTCAACGCAGCTTATATTTCGGTATCAACGCGATAATACACGCTATACCTTTATCAGACGGTTAAAAATGTAAAAAGAAAAAAGTTATGTAAAGGTGTTTTAACGTTTACGTTATACATTTATATCTGTGATGAAAGTATCGCTTTTATTATCGTGTTGGTACCGAAATTTTTTCTGCGGTGAATGTCGCCTGTGCTATTTTATTCAGTTAAAAAATTATGTCCCCCCCCCCCCCAAAAAAAAGCACCTTTTGTATATCCCTATTGTGACTGTGTAGATGATTTCCTGTATAGCCAAATCAAGGAAATAGCACTCCGTACCAACAAGTTATCGCTCGCTGTAAGGAAAACGTGCCTATAGTTTTTAACGCAAGGGCAATATCGAATGTTAAATGTTCTATGAGACACCGATGCGCCTTACACCAATCTGGTGTCCAGTTTCATACAATAAGTATGATGAACGCACCACCGTTTGCTTGTACACGGTGGTCCACAAAAAAACTGACGACCCAACATTTTCTGAGTCCAACTTTTCTAGTTAGCACCCCTCAGAACCAGGAGAGAACAGAAATCAAAGCTAATGAAACGTGAAGATAATGAAAGCTAATGAAACGTTCTCTCCTGGTACTGAGGGGTGCTAATTAGAAAAGTTAGACTTGGAGAATGTTGGATCGTCAGTTTTTTGTGGACCACCCTGTCTATCCCCACATCCCTAACGTACAGAGCAGCGGCAAGTGACGTCATATTAGCTACAAGAGAGATACCTGCAAGGGGCACTAGATTGAAATGGAGGGTTAAACAACGGCACTTCTAGTCAAGGCAGTGCTTTGAGAGCGGATTTCATAGGCTTAAAAAACGTTGTTTTCTCCCAATCCCTTATGCTGCTAGGTTGTAATCGGAAAATAAAGATTCCACTTGCTTAAAAATGTCAGCAACTGCCAACAAATCGACGAAAATCGCGCGTTATAGGCCTAAGAAATCCACTTAACAGCACCGGCTTCAGTAAGACGGCCCTTCTTTCCCCCCTCCAGTGACCCTTGCAGCTAACCCTGTTACTGGCTCCACCATAGAGTTATATACAATAATACTACGTTATGTCACTGCCCTATAGAGCAGTGACAAGAAGTAGTATAATTATTGTATATAACTCTATGCTGGAGCCTTAATGGACTAGCTGCAAGGAGCACTGAAGAGAGAAACAGAAGGGCGTCATACTGAAGCCGATGCTGTCAAGAGTGATTTCTTAGACCTAAAACGCGCGATTTTTGTTGTTGGAGAAAACAACGTTATTTTAAGCCTAAGAAATCCACTCTTCCGTTGTTTTTCCCTCCGTTTTTAATATGTAGTGCACCTTGCAGCTATGCCCTCCAAAACCCATACTGGTGCCAATATGGCGGCAAATGTCCCTGCTCTATAGTCAGCACCTATATTTGTTGGTGCACGGGTAGCTGCGAGCATTGGGGCGTCAGATTCGATAGGCGTCTTGATCCCAGCTGTAGGCTACATACAGGCTCGGGTTTGATCCTGGCGATGGGATGTGTATATCCGGTTGTGTATATCCGGTTGTTTCTCGCCCGCTGTACGATACGAGTGTTTCCTCCGTGTACTCCGGTTTCCTCCCTCCTGCGCAAAAAAAAAATCCAAAAAACTGACACGACGGTGGTTCCTTCCACTTAACCATCTGCTGCTTGAGCCTTCAACTAGCTTTAAGCTTATTGGCCGACAACGTCTATATTCCATTCTATTCTACCTGAAACACACTCTATTCTACCTGAAACACACAAGAAGCCAAGGAACCAAGATACAAGGCTTTTTCTAGAAAGTTTATTGAAAAAAAAAAACACTGGGTCGTATTGATATCAGCTTCAAAACCGTGGTAAACACCCCCCTCATGGGTGGGGGGGAGGGGGCGGTTTGCCCACAGAAGCTGAGGCATTTTTAGAAATTTTCAATGCGGAAAGTGATATTTTTGTTTTGAGATCGAAAAATGACGTGTTCCTCCAGTTTAGTCAAGTGTTTTTTTGTTGTGACCCTCCTTCAACAGGGCCTAAAAAAATTTACGACCCCCCCCCCCTCTCCTCCAGTGCCGCAACTAGACTTTTTGAAAGGCGGGTGCAAGAGTAAAAGGTGGAGGCCCCAAAAGACTAAAAAATTTTGAGTTGCCAGGTTGCGGCCTATTTTACAGTAGGGTAGTTACAAATTTGGGCCACGTGCTTTGAATTTATAGCCCCATTGTGCCCCCCTTAATTCCGCCCTCGAAAGAGTCCAAAAAAACCAAACCCTTAATTTCCTTTCTTCCCCCGCCCCCCCTCCGTCCTTCGAATCTCCCCACAACATTAACGGTATAGCGGATAACTTGTTTGAATAAATTATTATTATTATTATTATGAGCACAAATTTTAGTACGATGTCTTTTCCGCTATGTCAAAGGGCCAACTAAAACGCAATACCACAAATAATTTATTCAAACAAGTTATCCGCAATGCCGTTATTGGTGTGAGGAGTTTGGCCCCGCCGATTTAATAAGCTCCGGAATTCTGTGTACTCAAGCACCCGATATTAATTTGGCACCATCTCTGGCAGAGCGCCTTTCCCCTCCCCCCTCCCCCAACGTATCCCATCTTCTTGTTTACTTTAGTTTTTGCTATTGTCTGCTGACATTGTACATAATTACATGATGGTTTAGGTTAGGTGTAAGAATGAGCCCAGCGCCTAAACCTCGCCCTTTGTGGCACATTCAATTTTTTTTCTTGAATTTTGTCGATCTTTGTACTTTCACGCGCTACAATAAAGTTTATTATTATTATTATTATTATTATTATTATTATTATGAGCACAAATTTTAGTACGACGTCTTTTCCGCTATGTCAAAGGGCCAACTAAAACGCAATACCACAAATAATTTATTCAAACAAGTTATCCGCTATACCGTTAATGTTGTGGGGAGATTCGAAGGAGGACGGAGGGGCGGGGGATGGAGGGAGGGTAAAGGCGCTCTGCCAGAGATGGTGCCAAATTAATATCGGGTGCTTGAGTACACAGAATTCCGGAGCTTATTAAATCGGCGGGGCCAAACTCCTCACACCAAAGGACGCGCTTCGCTTTGCTTATTTGCATCCCAAATCAAACGAGATGAATTCGTGCATGAATGCATGAATAGCTCGAGCCAAACGCCTTTCATTATTACGAATTACGATTTCGAGGCTCCCGGCTGGTCTGGCATCCCATAATAGTCAGTGTCTGCTTGCCTCCCCTACTCCCCGTCAACACACACCCACAACAAAGGTTCATCGCAAACACAGAATGGGGAGAGGGGCGGTTGGATTGGTTGATTGATGCATACTTGACGTAGACACAAGGGTACGTAAATGATGAGCTTTACGTCACGAGGATCTGTGTACACAATCTGCTCGTCTATACTATATTTGCGAAGAACAGGTTGACCATTTGTATATTCTATTCTGTCTACAACCGAATCCGCCTTTCACAGAAGGACAAAACCTATTAACGGAGTAACAAACAGATTCTCTTCCTCCCCCCCCCCCCCCCCCCCGGAAATGGAGAAAACAAAATGGCATACAGGCCCAAAACTAGATCACTGGTATGCAACTTAGAGCAACATTACCGCGGCGTATCTTGAGTCCTGCAGCATTTGTTGATCGGCTACGTCTTCCTGGAGGGGCGGCTTTAACCGACGGCCGCTACTGTTTTTATAACCATCTTGGATATCAACAAGACACTCTGCTACCAAAAACGTACAATCGATTATCTGTGTTCGTTCTGTGGCGAACTCAAGATACGTCGTGGACACTATATACTTCGTTACGGGAGGAGCATATATTCCTATGCAAAGCAACACTCGGCAAGCATCACATCACAAGTTTGAAAGGCAAACGTGAAGAAACGCTGGTTGTTATCACGGCGGCTTATTGGGACAAACAACAACTTTTTTTCTACATACACAAAACTGTCATGAAACCACGGAACTTCGGCGTTCCAACACCAGATAAGACCCACTACAACCTGGGACAATGTATGGTAAACTGCGCCTCGCCAGTGGCCATCTTGTTATGTGTGTATAGAAAAAAAGTTGTTGTGTGTCCCAATAAGCCACCGTACGTTGCAATAACGCAGCTTAACAATGACCGGTAAACAATACCAAGGAGGGCGAGGGGGAGCGAATTTCGTGGAGGTGCATTGTGTTATAGCTAACATTTGTTGTGCTAGCTGACAACTAAGTCTTAGCTAATTTGTGTTGTTGCTCTGCCCTATTTCTGCTTGTGTTGGCTAATTATTATGCTCATTTTACAGCAGAAACACAGGCAGTTTACACGAGCAACAACTTGAGTGTTCCATAAAACTCGCGAACTGCTCATCGCAGGAGGAGTAAGGGCTCGTTTACGCAACGACAAATTTCTCGCTTACTAGCTTTCCCTTGGTTAATATTAAACCTGCTGGCTGCTTCTCGCCTTTACCGAAGAATGTGGCTTTCAAGTTGTCTATAAGTAGTAACCATGGCAACAACGCGGACGCGAATTTCCTCCTCGTGCCTCGCGACACGACGTACGAAGTGTGCAACACGACATCTCGTCGATTTATGACAACTAGAAAACAATTTTTACTGCTGTACAAGACGACAGACAGATTTCTGAATGCCGGTATTCGATGATTTGTCTTCGAATCGACAACCCCGAAATGGACGCCATGTTGGATTTTGAATTCTCGCTGCGAGTAGCTATTTATTCTGCCGTCGTTTGATGACTAGCTAGAAGCTGGTTTTTTTTCAGCGAGAATAGCAAATTTTGGAAATATCGTGAAATGGCAACAATGTTGCATCAACGTTTAAAATGACTGTTGCTCTTTGTTCTTTATCCGTGTTGTTATTTATAATACATTTAATTTGTTGCCTATTACCGCATTCATTTAACAGAAACGGGAAATTAATCGTAAATAAATAACGGTTGCCTAGCAAATGGCGTTCGGCGAGCGAGAAGATCTCGTTGCGTAAGGACGCGTTTTCATGCAGACTCACCTTAGCGTTCTCGTAGCTAGAAACGAGGAATCGTCTGAAATTCCAACATGGCGGCGGTTTGAGCTGTATCGGCTCGAAACGAAACAGTCAATAATGTGAGCTCAGAACCGGCCTGGAAATTGTTTCGTCAGGAGGAATTCTTCACCTCATTGTCACGGATTATAAGACTGCAAGTATTTACTCAAACGATGTCTGTTTTGGCTAATCCAGGTATAGCGTTGTTACCATGGCAACGCCATCGCGATTAAATTCTAGCTTCGAGCATGCAAAGGCGAGTCGTTGTGTAAATGAGCCTTAAACCATGCGCAATGGCTGGTTGCCGTGACGTCACCATGAGTTCGCCAATGACGAACGAGAACACGGCTGTTTGGCCGTCTGATTGGACTAGCCCAGTCACGTGATATGCACGTCACAGCAAACAGCCATGGCGCGTGGTATAATTTACCAGAGCATCTCGCGAGAAGTATTCAGTCAATTTATGTTTACCGGCACTGAATCACTGGTTGCTTTTTCGGCGTCTTCTTAGGAAATGGGATGTCCTGGGCTCGAGTCCCAGTCGGGGCAGTAGTCTTTTCTTTCTTTCTTAGACTAGTGTATTGTGTTTCCTCACAAGGCCAGTCTTTAATGCAGACTGCTTGCTTCGTTTACCCTTTACCTTGTGATTTCTTTCTT
This sequence comes from Lithobius niger, assembly GCA_023313725.1. Classification (NCBI taxonomy): domain Eukaryota; kingdom Metazoa; phylum Arthropoda; class Chilopoda; order Lithobiomorpha; family Lithobiidae; genus Lithobius; species Lithobius niger. The sequence continues at coordinate 5,252 of JAHWFP010000386.1, read as the reverse complement.
TATTTACTACTTGCATTATTTCTAGTGTTGAGGCCAATACGCAATGTTGCTTTCCCTCCTTGTATATAAGTTTGTGACCTTTAGGTCACCACTGAGAAAGACTGAACAGCTACTTAGCTCGGCTATAGCCTGTAGCCAGTACCCGCCCCGGTAGCGCAGTGGGTAGAGCGGCCGGCTAGTAAATGGGAAGGCCTGGGTTCGCGTCCCAGTCGGGGCAGTTGTCTTTTCTTTCTTTCTCTTTCTTTCTTAGACTTAGTGTATTGTATTTCCTCACAAGGCCAGTCTTTAATGCAGACTGCTTGCTTCCTCTTCTTCCATGTTTGAACTCCAACGTGAACCAATGTGCCACTGTCGTCTACTGCTGACAAACATTGCAGTAGTGCCATAGATTAGAAATTTCACTCGCCTAGATATAGCATCTCAAGTCCCTACACGGAGCCCTATAGCGGCAGTTACGGTTACTACTACCTCTCATAATGCTTTGCCTTCGTGCTGCATAAATAAATAAGCGTACTCTCGAATCCAACTCTCCGTTAGCTACTACTCACGGAATTAAAATGGCAGACAAAAATTAAGCCAAAAGGTGACACATTTTTAATCAGCAATTGCGAGGGTTACTACTTACTAATTGTATAATAGAGAGCGCTGTTGCAGTGCGTGATAGAGGTGTGCACCTCAACATTTTTTAAAGTGGCGGAAGTTTACAGAAGGCCGGCTGCGATTAGGTAGTCGCTGCAGCCGCTAGTTAAATATTCAGTAGTTCCACACCGTTACAATTGAATTACAGATACCTCTAATTGAATTGCAGATATATGCAATTTTTTTTATATATATAATTTGGGTATTGCAGATATCGTTAAAGCAACATACCGCCTGCCTTATAACCTTCCGCCTGCCGCGACGATCACATCCGCGTATTTATCACAGCTAAGGTCAACTGAGACGGTAGCTTCGTTCCTCGCAGCTACTGTCTCAATTGGCATTGCGCCTAATAGTCCAGCCAGCGTGAACCCATTGATTGTGTCGTCAAAAACCAGAATGATTCTTGTATTTTAAAATCACAATTTATAATTTTCTAGAATAGTGTCTTATAATTTTGCTTCGGCGATCTATTGGAATAATTAATTTTTAATTTACTGCATTAGCCTTCTAGATATTTGATCTCATAGTAATTACTAGCAAACGTTTAAAATTAATACTGCGCTCACACAGATAAAACTTCCAAGGTCATTGTAGGCGCGTGGTGCATCATTTATGTTCGGGACGAACGTAAATAAAGTTAGTAATATTCAACAGAAAATCTCCTAGACGCCACATTTTAAAACGGATTTTTAGCAAGGGAAAGACTAACTGTAAGTAAATAGACCTTTGGGGCCGCACTTGATGTGGAGGATCGAGAAAAATGGCGCCGGGAGGTATATCCCTTTAACTGAATTAAAGATGTCTGCAATTCTATAAGCGGGAATGGCTTGCCATGATCATAATCCAACACGCCTCGAAGAGTAGGCTACTTTCAGAAACATTCATTCGTCTTCCAAACCGTTTTGTCGAACAACGAACGCCACTGCCTTTGAGCGGCAAACTCGAGGACCACGATTCGCCAACGTGATGATTCAGGGATGCACGTGCCATAATATTAATCCCCGTTAAAATTTATCCCAAACATCCCTTTCCCATTCAAACCAATGATTCGCCGCCATCCTCCCGCCCCTCCAATCGTCAGATCCTCGCTCCTTGTCAATATAATATATTAGGAGGGCGCTGGCGCTAGCTCGTAGTTCATTAAGTGGCCGCACGGGGTCACCACTCGGCATCTGGCTCCGGGCGATTTATTGGTAGCAGGGTGTCAACGACGATTAATTAGGCAAAGCGGGATTTATGAAGCGTCATTGCTCTTTGACAAAGGGGAATTGGACGAGGGGGGAGGGTTAATGGAGGGCTCGTTCAACACCCCCTACATGCAGATAGGCCACAGAATACCGGTAAATACAATGAGAGGGGAAATGATTGAATCAGATAGATGGCTTGGGGCGGACGTGGTATCTAATTCAAAGTGGGCACGATCTACAGCAGTGATACGGCTCCGGAAGCAAGGACAGATGCGAACCTATTCTCGCTGCCCTTTGGATTTAAATGTCAGAATGCCTGAACGGGAATTGAACCCTCGACCTTCGAGATCGAGGGCCGAAGTACCACCACTAAGCCGTATTGATACACTGTGAAGACGATGTGTATAAACCGTACACATCAATGTGTACCTTTTCAGCCTCCACAACACGAACTGTATACTGTAAGTACACAATTTGTGTACTGACAGTACACAATTTGTGTACTGACAGTACACATGCTGTGACGAGAATGTGTACTGTCCCTGCACAGACTGTGCACTGCCAGTACACCACTCGTGTGGAGGCTGAGAAGGTACACATTCATGTGTACTGTCAGTACACATCGTCTTCAGCAAACAGCCATGGCGCGTGGTATAGATTTCCAAATTTGCAGATTTGTAGAGATTGGCAAGATTTTTACGGATTACAAGATTTGCACAGATTTGTACGGATTTTCAAGATTTGTACGAATTTGCAGATTTTGCAGGACATGCAAGCAGATTTGCAGATTCCGTGTTGATGTGCACTGATTGGCTGTGATTTCCAGGATTTCCAGAAATTTGCAGATTTGCAATGATTTGCAGATTTCATATAGATAGCAAATCCGAAATCAGAGAGCGTTACGAGATTGAGAAGTTCCAGCACTTTTAGCAGAAAGATTGTGACACAATTAAAACCACACTATAGTGTCCGCGGCCTATCTTGAGTTCTCCGCAGAACGAACACAGATAATCGATTGTACGTTTCCAGTAGCAGGGTGCCTTGTTGATATTCAAGATGGTTACAAAAACAATGGCGGCCATCGATTAAAGCCACCCCATCCAGGAAGACGTAGCCCCTCACAAAACACTTGCAGGACTCAAGATACACCGCGCACACAATACGTTTCGGGAAGACGGGAGGTTGTCCTCCCGAAACGTAGTGTGGTTTTAATTGTACACGATACTGGCCGTCACTTAATCTTATACTTATTAGCGTTACGAAATATCAACCCATGTCGGACCTCTCGTAGTAAGTGGTCTATATAAGACGGATTTATTAACAAGGATTCTTGATAGTCGACGTTGGGGCACAGACTTGCTCACGTTGGTTGCCTAGTTCCCCTCATCGATTCGCTCTATCTTTAAATCTGATCGTCTGGAGTTACGCGTTATTCTAGCAGCACTCTGAAGAATGGGAATAACTTGTTACATTCGCCGTAGCTGCAAACCGAAGCTACACGGCCCATAAACTACTAGTTTCCTTGCCTCGATGCATGGGGACCTGGCGGTATCTTGACGAACCGTCAAACTGAGTGAAGGCATCATTGTCTTGTTGTCCAGTAGGTGGCGAGAGGTAAACATTACAGTTTTCACTTGGGTGGGTGGGGGGGGGGGGGGAGGGCAAATTAAAAGAGAAGGCGCAATAAAACGTATTATCGAGTTCCTTCCTAAGTCCAGCGAGACGCGCCGACAAATTCTGTGGCGTTTCGACAAAAGGGCGTAAGTCCATTTTAGGCATTGTTGAGGTTAGTCCAAAAATGACTTGTCTATACATTCTCTTTGCTTTGACAAAGAGAGGTTAGTCCACCCTAGCATTTTCTAGATTATTTTGTATATGCCCGTTGGAGGTAAGTCCACAAGCAGTCAACCTAATTTGACAAACGGAGCGAAGTCTAACATACCTCCTTTTGTTCCAAAAAATGGACTTTTTGTCAAAACGCCACAGAATTATGAATACGTCGATCATGAATACATAAAGTAATACGTATTTTGTGTGATATTTAGTGTATGCATTGTGTTATTTAGTGTTATTATTAATCACAAATTGTACTTGAATAAGATGATGTAAAATCTCATACAAGCTTTCTACAAGCTTCGAGAATTGCTTCCAATAAAAGAACTTATTACTATTATTATTCCAGAGAGAGGGATACAATGCGTAGGACAAGGAATTCTGAAAGAAGATATACAAAAGTATTGTGAAGGCTTTGTACGCCTATTTGATAAATTATAGTGTCCGCGGCCTATCTCGAGTTCTCCGCAGAACGAACACAGATAATCGATTGTACGTTTTCAGTAGCAGAGTGCCTTGTTGATATCCAAGATGGTTACAAAACCAATGGCGGCCATCGATTAAAGCCACCCCATCCAGGAAGACGTAGCCGATCACAAAATACTTGCAGGACACAAGATACACCGCGCACACGTTAGGACAGTGGTTTTCAACCTATGGGTGGCGACCCCCAAATGGCGACCCGCAAGCGTCCTCTCGGGGGTCGCGATACATGAGCAGGAAAAAAAGTCATTTTATACTTTTATTAAATCTTTTAATATCTTAAAATCTTTTTTTCCCCCTGAAATTCAATAATTAATAACATTAATTAATTGTAAAGTACTTTTATCTCTTCTAAAATCTAATTCGAATTGTAATGTAGATGTAAAGGATATTTCTTATCGTATGTGATAATTAATAATTATAATGATTCACGGCTTGACTGTAGGAAAAACTTTTTTGCGGTCAGGGTGGTACCAATTTGGAATTCTCTTCATTCCAGGACGGTTAGTATGACAACGGAGGAAGGCTTCCGCAGGGAGCTGCTCTCAGAAAACCTTACACCATTTATCAAGAGACTTTGCTAGAAGACAACCCCCCCACCCCCCAACAA
>JAHWFP010000376.1:0-22768 GCA_023313725.1 Lithobius niger | reverse complement strand
GCTGCTCTTCCCACCTCCCCCTCACTCCTCGCATCGCATCAAAGGATGGGACGTGTGTTCGTCTCTAAAACTCATCGGGGCTTTCAAAACCCTTCTTTCCCTTTTACCAGATTTTCGTATTTAATTCTGCACCACGCACGCCTCAAAGAGCAAGGTTTTATTAATTCTACTGTCGTTTCACCAATAAAATCACTCGTTAGCACCCAGAAGCCGCTCGCTGTGTCTGTCTGCATCGTTCGTTTAGAAAGCACAAATTCCATAGCCGCCACCCAGAAACAGCATACATTTCAAGGCATGGCCTTTTTTTTACCTTTGGCTATTTTTTTTTTCTGGTGGAGAGGAGTGGGGATTATGTGATTTTTTTTTTTGTGTGTTCCCCTGTTTTGGAGACCATTTTATTTGTCTTTTGGTTAACTTAGTTTGCTGACGAGTGTAGCCTTTGGCACGAACGCAGCACTTCATAACTTAAAACAAAACAAAAAAACAGCCTGTTTCCTAAGAAATATTGAATTTGTGTAAAACGGCGTTTAAACTTTTTAAACATTATAAACTGAACAGAAACCCGCGTCGCCAGTTAGAAACAAATTATTAAAGCTCGTATCCTCATGGAACTGGCAGCTGTTAAGGTATACACAAATAAATAATGGATTAGAATTCACACGAGGGAAGTTATAATTTGAACTCCAATTCCAGGGAACAAGGATTGTTTTTATATCTTGGTAAGGTAATATAAGGTTTGTGTTTGGACTAAAAATTTCCAGGACGAGCGTTTCTGATAGGTCTGCACGAGCTTACAACTATCAAGTGTCGTTGCCGATTTAACCAATGTTCAAAGCAGGCACATTCCTTACCGTCTCTCTGCTAAACGTGTACGAAGGGGTAAAAAACACAAATCATCGCATCTGCCATCTAAAAGTTTCATTGTTCAAGATGGCACTAGTATTAGGTTAGTGCGACATTCGACCACATGGACAGGCAAATTGGCCAACCCCCCGAAAATGGCCAGCTCCAGAAAGTGGAGTAATGACGGCACAAGGTTTTCAACAACCAATCACGAGACCAGAAGTGATGTCGTCCAAGATAGCCGAGCCCAATGGTGGTAGCCATCTTGGGTCATACGAACGGAAGTGAAGTGACAAACCGGTAGTGACATCATACAGGAAGTCACGTAGCCAGAAAATGGGATTATAACGTCACAGAGTGGGGGTTTTCAACATTCAATCATAGACAAGGAAGAGGGACACGTGACTGGTAGTAACGTCATTCAAAATGGCGGCACCGATGCGGTGGTTGATATCTTGGAAAACAAAATGGCAGCACCCCCACGGAGGCGTTCATTTTGGATACAGCCATTTTGTATGTCCATCTAGTCGCATGCGCACTATCTCCCTGCTGGCACTAATTTGGGTTTTTCATTGTCATGAATTGATATGGTAATGTCGCAAATGTACTGATATGCTACATACTGACTGGATAATGGATTACCATGGTATGATTTCCATGGTATGATTTCCGTGTCAACTGACCACCTGCACGATTAAAAATGAAATAAAACACTAATAAAGTACTATTCGATCGCCTCCAACCTGTCTCGCTGTCGGCGAGCGAGTGCAAATGCATAAATACATCCTACATGTCATTTTTTGGGGTGTTTGCAAAGTTATACTTATGAGAACTTTACGTTGGAAGTCTGGGTTCTACTTGACTGGGAGAATTCAGTCTGATCTTGTAATGTCATTTTTGGCCTTCCGATTTTTTTTTATTTGACGAAACTCGATTTCTCTGACGAATCTTGTCTCATGTGGCGCTCACTTTTAATGAAAACAAAATATTTAATTACTTTTTCTTTTTCTTTTTCTTTTTCAGAGTCATGAAGGCGATTCGATGTCGTTCCACGCGCGACATGCTTTTCGCTGCGGGGGCGTTTTCCGTCCTCTCCCTCTACATCACCTACCAACTCGGAGCCCCCGTCGTAGACAAGGCTACCACGTCAGGTGAGTGAGATACAGCAATAGTTGCGGTATTAAAAGGTAGTCAAGAAGGGATGACGTAACGTTTTAGGTTTGAATCGACTTTTCCGTAACAGGGAGTCGCACCTTTCCAGCATTTACAGTTTGGCTGTTCTACAGTTTTTTTTATAATGGCGGCATTTTCGGAAGCTTTAAAAAGCTTATGAAAAAAAAAAGCCTTTCATAAAAGGTTTTAGGTTTAAATCGAGTTTCCGTAACTGGAAGAGGTGCACCTTTCCAGCATCGGCAGTTTGACTGTGCTACAGTTCAGCTATAATGGTTGCATTTTCGAATAATTTAAAAAGCCTACAAAAAAAAAAGATTTGGGGGTTGGATCGACTTTACCGTAACTGGAAGAAGTGCACCTTAACCAGCATCGGCAGTTTGGCTGTTCTATAGTTCTGTTATAATGGGGGCATTTTCGAAAGCTTTAAAGCATTTTCAACGAAGCCTTTCGAAAAAACCTTCAAAAGCCTTCAAATATCCTGCAAGAAAGTGTTCAAAGAAGTCTTTTAAAAAATAAGCCTTCGAAAAAGGACCTTTAGAAAGCCTTCAAAAGCCTTCGAAAGCCTTTCAAAAAGCCTTTGAAAGCAATTCAAGGGGATAACTTCAAATATGAAGCTCTGCAATTCGATTCATGGAAATGTTCCTACACGTAAAACGATATTGCTTTTTTGGTTTTGGGCTTATTTTGTAAAAGTGGATGGAAAATGTTATCGAGAAAACGTTTCTTGGAGTAATATCGTTGCTTGCTCTTATTTTACTTGCAAAATGTTGTGCACAATAACAAATAAAAACAAATTTATCATAAAAATACTGCTCGGTAAAAAATGTGGTGATGACACATATTGTGGGTTCCCCTCTCCCCCTTGTTCGAAAGCCGACGCGCCATTAAGCCTCAACCCCCCCCCCCCCCCTTGTTCGAAACTGTCACATTCCGCACATCCCCACACCCATCTCTTGCGTGACGTCGTTTGTATACGTCATTTGCGTGACGTCATTTGCCTTATCGTGTTGTTATTGTAGGTTAGGTTGGCTGCCTTGGCTAGCGTTTGACCATGCAGGCCACAGTTTTCAGTTATCGGTTACGTACGCCTGGTTATGCGTGCCTTTTAAACGTATATTGTGCGTAATGGGAGAAAATAGAAATAGAAAATGTAAACAGCTTCATCCGCTGTATTACCACATAGTATTAACAAATACTACCGCAATTATAATCGTTCAGATTAGGAAGTAAATTCTATTGAAGTAAATTGGGTAATTGTGGAGTTTAAGTGAACCACTCCAAATTATTCAATTTTTTTTACTAATCGACACATATCATCATCCTTTTACCAAATCACATTACAAAAACCGAGGGGAAACGTGTTTTAAGGTGTAAAAAAAAAACATTGAAAACACGTAAAACGATAGTTACGATCGTGTTGAAGCGCCGGCCATATCGCAGGAGACAGAGTAACGAGAAAACCTGATTTGCATCGCAATGAAAGGAGACGGAAATTACCTAACCTAACCTAACCTAAGCAACCTAACCTAACAAACCGTACCTACCTAACCTAACCTAAAAAAAAATAACAACAAAAAACGCAGACAGCGTAGTTTGGAACATTGCTTTCCGTTTTCGCGATGCCAACTTTTCGTGCTACTCTGACTCCCGGAACATGGCCGCCGCTTTACACGGCCGGGCCCACCGTTTTACGTGGTTAAAAAAACGTGTTTGGAGAGCTAAAAAACGTGTTTACATAACAAAAAAACATTTCCCCCATTTTTGTAACGTGAAATGAGAAGAGGATGAAGATTTAGGTCGGTACGTACCAAAATTGATCGATTTATCGTGGTTCGCTTAAACTCCACAATTATTGTAAATTGGTGTAAAATGGGTTTAGCATTAGTGACAATATTTGTTTTTCCACCCTTTACTTTTCCAGGTTCCCCTGCGTGGCTGGCGTCTCAGCCCGAGCACGATTCCTTGCGACGCGGTATTCTGTCGCAGGCATCTCGGCGGGAAAAAACGGCCGACGCCGGTCGAAGAAGGGGAGCCCCCACGAGGCTGGAAAAACTTCTCTTAGAGGTAAAAAATAAGAATTAGAGCTGGTCGTCAGAGGTTCGAACATTCTGTTCACATTCTAAAAACTCTCATGCAACATGAAAAGCTAGGTAGCTAGGTAGCTTTTCACAACCATATTCTTTTTTATCGCTCACGAATCTCATACAAATAGTTCTATCTGTGCGTGATGCTACTGACTGATGCACTGAGAAATTTGCCTACTGACATAGTTGTATTTATTTTAAACATGCTTTAAATATTTCAAACACAAATTGCATTCACTTTCTAACATTACCTGTAAGAAAAAAAAATACTTAGTCCCTGGAATTGGAGTTCAAATTATAGTTCGTTTCGTTCGAGTGAATTCAGTCCGCCTATTTATGTACCTTCACAGGTGTTAGTGTCCATTGTGATACGAGCTCCAATTCTGTTTTTTTCTAAACAGCGAAACCGTTTTTGTTCAAGTAATGTTGTCTTTTGAACATATTTATTACGGAGCCATGGCCCGAAGCCGTACGCCGAACAATATGGTGGGAATAACAGTGCTGAAACAACAACTCCGAAACAGTGACACTGCAATGAGAATAATTTGTTTCTTTATACAAACCGATCACAAAGACCACACGTGACCTTTCTACATCAGTAAGTGTATATCGGAGCTTTACACGTCACTGATTGGTCACCGACAAAATAGCCACACGCCTTGAAAATACACCTCGGCGCAAGCTGTTTGATTTCATTGTAATTATGCCCATATTAGGACAATGACGTCATCGTCGTGTATCGTCGGACATTTACGGAAAAACGCCGATACTTCTCTTCAGGATTCGGATTTTAACGTTTAACTTCGTTAATTGACCGGCGTGGAAATTATGCCTAGGTCTACTTAATACGAAATAGCAGTAATGAAGCAAACGAAATTCAGAATGGATTTCATAAAAGCATTCGTGGTGTGAAAATAAATTATGACATATGTCGCCATGATAGCAAAACCTGCTACCTATCGTAAGTAGTACTATCTACCTACCTACCATGGGTACTATAAAGATACATTCTCTATACACCACCCCACGAGCCGAGGGGGCTATTAAAATGTAATATAATATAATATAATATAATATAATATAATATAATATAATATAATATGTATATATATAATTACACAAAATCCGCAAGGCAGCTAGCAGCAGCAGCAAGCAGGACATACGAAGCAGTCATCTGCATCTGCAGCGCAGCCAGCAGGACATACGATGCCATCTACCGTCGGAACGGCAAATTATGAGACTAGCAGCCAAGCCCCGCTGAGATAGTAGCTACGCCCGGAAGGCAACGGCCAGCAGCGCGAACATACGATGCCATCTACCGACCGAACGGCAAATTAAATGGGGGGGGGGGGGGGGGGGGAACGGGGGGGGGGGACGGGGAGGGGTAAGAGAGCGAAACGATGCGGAATGAGCGAGCCAAGCGAGCGACTCCGCTAGAACAATATAATATAATAGTATAGTGTACTGCCAAATGGCAGCTTTAAGTTCATTTCGAAAGTTGTGAAAAGCCGTGTGATACAAAATACAGGCAACTTGTCAATAATTTATAGTTACAACTTATAAAAAGTAAATTCTAACGTATAGAAAACAACGAATACTAAATTACAGCATACGTTAAAAGTCAATATAAAAATAAAAAAAATAAAAAAATCGCTTCAAAAACAATACAGAAACCAAACAAGTACGATAAAATATGGCAAATGTAAACTATCAACTTAGCATTAAAATAGTAATACCAATAATAATCAAACCAGCACACAACTTAAATATAAGAGTATTGTAACAAAATATAAAAATTAAGTCAATAGCTTTCCTTAACTTGTTTTGTTTAAATAAAAATCTTTTTTTTCCTTTGTAATTTTATTCCTACTACCAAGTTTAGCAGCTCAAAGGGCAATTTATTAAATAAAATTGGGATTATACACGGCCTGTACTGCTTACCGTAATCATTATTTACCTGAGGCACATTATTATATCTGCAGGTGGATTTTCGCTCAAAAATATATATCTGTCACGTTCTTAAAATCAATATTAAGGAAATCTCGTGAATGATCAGAAAGTCTCGAAGTTGTTTAACTTTCAGTGTTTTCAGTTTATGAAAAATAGTTTGTAGTATTTTTAAATATTTATGTATTAAATATTTATACTGCGGCAGTGCTTCAGACTATGCGAAACTAAAAACAACAAATTTTTTCAAAACATGGCAGATCAGTGCAGTCTGAAGGCGCCAAGTTTTTTTCATTTATCATTCAGTACGTTCCGTCTTTGAAAAGGGTTTTGATTGACGCACAGGCAATATTGCTTTACGTACGTGAAGCCTCAGTTTGAAGGAGGCACGTGGTCAGGATGCACGTGACAGGTTTAACGCCCCCCCCCCCCCACCTCATTATCCCGAGCCCCCTCTCCTGACCGGGGCATCACATCTAGATTTATAAATCCAATTCCAAAATATTGTAGAAGAAAGAAAGAATGGAACAACATGACGCCAAACAGAGATTTGAAGGAAATTTTGAAAAGAGAAGAAGTGTATTGTAAATAAATGAAAATCTGTTTAAGTTGCGTGATGTTGCAGTCTTGCCCTCTCCCCCCCCCCCCACGTGTTCTCCGCGATTTGTTGCAAATTTCGTGTGAATCGATCTCCCATGAATATTGATAATTTTAAGAAAAGTCTTACGTGTACGCGTGAGGTGAAGGAAAGTTGGGGGGGGGGAAGGGGGCAAGTGAGTGACGTGTATCATATTGAATCAGCTGAAGTACGTGTAAACTGGAGCAAGTTTTGTTTCAAGTTTTGAAACTGTTGTTCTTTTGTGTTTCGGGTGAAGTTTGTTGGACAGCTCGAGTGATTTTTTTTTGTTGGCTTCTCTCATCCCCTCCCCCCCCCCCTCGCCTCCCCTCTGTGCCAGTCTGTGTGCCTGTGTACATTAAATTGGCAAAATCAAATAAGATAGTTGCCCATCCTGTTACTGAGAAGTTTGAAAAGTTTCTTGTTTTATTTGAACCGTTTTGTGTGCACGTCGAAGTTTACCGTTCTTCCCTTTTGCTGTACCTTCGAGGGCCAGAACCAATAAGAAACCGTAAAACCAATGACGGAAAAGTCGGGAAAAAAATCCAAGACGTAACAGTTTGTATTAGTTTAAGGAGTTGATCAATCGGAGGACTGTTTTTTTTTATTATTATGATTCCTTTTTCGATAATTCCTGTACACCCACCCTAACTTTGGCAGCAATCTTTGAAACTTGAACAACGGACAAAATAAAACTTAGTCTCACGGATCTTGAACTTAGCGAGCTTTAATAAAAATAATAAGTTTTCGTGCCTTTTAGTTATAACCTAGTTGTAACGTCGTGCCTTTGTAGTTATACAATGTAATAAAGCATTGTATCACTACAAAGGCACGAAATTCACTAGGAATTTGTTTGTGCAAAGCAAACAGTTATGCGGTTAATAGTAATAGAAATAGATGGTGCACGAGGCATCCACTTACCCACAAACCCAAGCGGCAGATGTTAAGTGGAAGAAGTACCACCATTATGACAGTTTTTATTTTGCCGCATGAGGGAGGAAACCAGAAAACCCGGGGGAAATAATAAGGAACCTAGTGTAATAAAAATAAAGCTGTTTACAACTTAAAATTAAGATACTTTAAAATAACTTAAACGTTATTTTAAAATGAAACTAGTTTCGAAAACTTAAAATTAAAGTTGTATACGTATAATAAATTTAATTCTATAGAAATCAATAATGCAAGTGTCTAAGTTATAACATTTGATTAAAGACTCCAGTTAAAAAAAACCTATAAAATTAAATAATAACATTTTTTTTTTATTTTTGAAAAAATTAATTTCTTTCTTTGAGCCTTCAGTCAGCCCAAGTAACTTAATGCTTGCATGGCTGAATAGGCTCAATTTTGAACATTACCAGACTTTTTAGAGAAGAAGGGGGTGCCAACCCGGGGATTCGATCCGGGAAACCTCCGATCATCGTAGGGGCCGAAAGATAGAATAGTTCCCATAGCCACTGAAGGAGCACGGTAGCCTCTCACGCTACCCTGGCCGGCAGTCCTGGCGGGTACTTGGCCAAGGTCCCCTTTAAGTATAATAATAATAATAATAATAATAGTTACTATTACATTATTAAAAATTCGATAAAAAGGGAAATATTTCAAAATTTAACTACATCAATCTGTACGGTTTTAGTCGATAGCCACATTTTGATTTCTTTTTTAGCTTCAGAAAGTTTGATTGCTTCATATGGTTGGATGGATGTCTTCATCTGTATTTCATTTTTAAATAAATTCAGATGCAAACCTATTTACGTTGCCTTTTGGGCTTAAATGTCAAGCTGCCTGAACCGGGAATTGAACCCATGACCTTTGAAACCAAAGGCGAGGTCCTACCTCTGAGCCATACTGACGCGACAACGACCCTACACACACTGTTCTTCCGATAGATACTACGCCCTACCAAAGCCCCCTGAATAAAAGGCCTTCCCAACACTGCCAGAAACTTCGATGCAAGGGAGGTAAAACAGGTGCTTTGATAAGTGGCTCCGTCAAACGACAAATTTGTAAAACTCAGGTTTCCAAATTTTGTCAACAGACGGTCATCCGTAACAAAGGTCATCGATTTGATGTTTTCTGAACGTGCAACCGCAACTACCTTTTATTCAGGAGGTTCTTTGACTGTACATATTAACGTAGGAAACGTGGCAGATTAGCGACTTCAAAGTCTGGCCGGTAAGACAATTACTCGGTTTGCTTCGAATATTGCCTGTTTTGAAGTACGTTCAGTGCACCTTGCGTGTACCGCGAGTTCAAGACGTCGCAAACATGAGGCGATTAAGTATTTATCAGTATGGAGAATTTAAAATGAAGGGCGAAGTAAGAAAACGGACAAGTATGCAAGCCGTGCTTTAAGCTTAAGCAAGTTGACACACTGACGTTTCGGCGTGGTGGTAAGCGAATACCAAATTGTGTACCTTGCAGGCACCATAAACAGCCGATTTGCCACGAACTCCGACTTAAACACTCGATGAATGAATTCTCCTGCCCCAGTCATGGCCTGTAAAAACTATTCTCCGACCCGACCTACAACCATATTGGGGGGAGGGGCGGGGGAGACAAAATGGCCGTAATTTCATTTCTTCGAGGTCTGTTCGGGAATTGGCCAAGCAAATCGCGTCTTTGGACCGTGAGTCGCGACATCTATTGGCGGTTTTCAAAATAATAATTTTAATTTGCGTGGCAAATTTTTATTATCCATAACAGTATTTTTTAAATAGTTTTTACAGTTTTCATTCAGCCACAGTTACGCTATTTCTCTACTTTTGGGCAAAAAAGGCGACACGTTTGTGTATCCATAAAGCGTTGCAAGGGAACGAACGTTGGCAGTTTGTACTGTCAGTGTCGCCCTCTGCTGACAGAAAGCGGCAACAGAGCAAATCAATCGCATTATTGGCGCTTTCGGCGGCCATATTGTCAAGTCCAGTGGCGTATGCTGTTTGTCGTACAAGATCTGGCCGGTAGTGTAGTAGAGCCCTCCCTCAGTCCTGTAACTTGTGGGGAAAAGTCCACAGAGAACGCGCCACAACGGCGAGCTTGCAAACTCGGGCCATCGGCCTTCAAAGCTTACATTATATACCGCCAGGTCGTTGCTTGAGAAAATGGCGAGCTGACGCGCCGGAAAATGAGCGGTTTCGTTTACTTAATACCCTCCTTCTGCCGGAATTTGTCACGTGAGGTAGACGGTGATCTTTCAATCAATATCCCTCCCGCTCATTAGGTTGCGGCGTGACGTGCGTGAGGAGGGAGGAAAGGGGAAAGGCGTAATAGCCGCCCAGTTAAACTCTGGCTTCCCTCCCACCAGGATGTGCAGCTACCACCTACGATGGACAGATAGTGATGAGAGACTGACAAACTGACAAATACCTTGTTAAGGAGGGCGGAAGATTATGGGCTGAGTGAAGGAAGGAAGGATTTTTCTCATCCCCTCCCCCAATCACTTGTATTTTTTTTTTTGCTTTCAGAAAAAAAAACGTCATTTAATCTACGGCTCTGGTTGCTTAATAAGCTGTTTGAGTTTTGTAAATTTTTTGTCTTTTGTTCCGTTTTGTTTTCATGCTTTTTTTTATTTTAATTAGGTTTCCTATTTTCCTTGATTATTTGACAATTGCAGGCCGGAAAAAAATATCGCGTCAATAACTTTTCCTTTTTAAATTCCGTTAAAAGTGGATTCCATTAACTTTTACCGGAAATACGGTTTGACTGACTTAGAGAGAGACAGCTTACGTACCGCGTTTGACGAGTGAAGAATGTTTGTTGGATTGAATTGACATCGGGAATTGAGAGGCGAGAGAAAAGTAAATTAAAATTAAAATTGTTGATACGGTCCTTCGGGTTAGGGACATGGGATTGTGGAAGAATGGCGGACGGGGAATGAATATAGAAATTATTGTGTGCGCGGCGTATCTTGAGTCTTGCAAACATTTTATGAGCGGCTACGTTCTCCTGGAGGGGGCGGCGTTAATCGACGGCCGCACTTGTTTTTTTTAACCATCGTGGATATCAAAAAGGCACTCTGCTACCAAAAACGTACAATGGATTATCTGTGTTCGTTCTGCAGCGAACTCAAGATAGGCCGCGGACACTTTAGGGTGAGCAAGTCGGAAATTAGGGAAGCAAATCTCGTGGACAGCACGAGTGCTCTCTTGCTGCACTTTACGCAATCACCCTACTCGCTAGTTGTAGGAATCTTTCCTTGGTAAGCTTTTGGGTGTGGCCACTACATTTACTACAAAATTACGATGAGGTAAATCAATTTGGACGAGGTAAATAAGCTTGGTTTGATGGGTAATTTTACCCATTTAGTATGACGGTTAATTTTTCTTCCTGTAATGCTACCCCTTTCCTTTCCTCCCATTCTCTCCCTCCTCTCTCTCCCCATCCAAATCCCCCTTTCACCCTCACTTCCATATCTTTAACCCTACATACCCGCCTTTCTCTTGAGCGTACCACACGCCTGGTCGCTGGTGACATCTAAGTGTCGACTTTGCCAAAGTGTTTCAAAGGGTTTAACGAGCGTTAACCACTCCTGGTCGACTTTGCCAGCTTTGCTCTTAACAGTACTTTTTCTTCAGCTCTTGGCTTACAATATGCAACAATGACTTTGCTCGACTCAGTCAATTGTTGAGTCCACCTCTTTTGCTTTGGGTCGCACGTTTCGACTTACAACAATATAAAACAATGACTCCCTCGACACAATCAATTAGTGACTTTGCAGCTTTGCTTTCACATTTTTGCTCTGAAACTGTAGAGTTTAAGATAACATACATGGGAATTAAGCATAAATTAACTTTTAACTGAAAAACTTGGCACATAAAAGGACACCTTAAACCATGCGTGCCTCACGTCTTGAAGGCCAGTGGGTCAAACTTTTGTGTCGAATTTCTTACTTTTTCTTAATTTCTTTGTAAAATAAATCAAGGACCACGCTAGTGGTCCGACCGCCAAGTTCAATAATTGTCACGCTTCATTGTAACTTCAATGTAAGAAAGTCATTGTTTAATTCCTGCATTGTTGTTGCATGGCCACTTGCTTTCGGTACTTTAACAGAAACCAGAGCTGAGCGTATTTCGCGGTGGTGAGGAGAAATACGTATGCTACGAATCAGCTTGATTCGTTGAAATTGTTGAAAATGGACAGTCTTTGTGCCCTGACAAGCATTTAGCCTTTAATCTAATACTCGGTAGGATAATCTTTGCAACTAATGTAGCAACTTGGTGGCAGCCATTTTGGCTCTGATATCACTGCTTTGATTGGCTGAAACTTGGCGGGTTCTTTCACCATTGTGGGTTTTGTTTTAGATACTGTTTACAGACGATATGCGCAGAAAACTTTTTCACTGCTGCGTTGTTTGGGACTTACTTTTTCTTTAAATTCTACAGTTAGTGAATCTCGGAAGCATTACAAAGAATTTTTTAAAAACTTATTTAAAAATACAATTCTCTTTTAAAAAATTGCCCTTGAATCATTCCTCATTCATCCACAAACAACATTTTCCCGCGCGTTGAAACCAACAACTCTCTTCTTTCTATCGCGTTTGTGTTGGTTGGATAGCGCCTTAGGCGAAGCCTTTTATTGGCCAACTAGGAGGTCGTGTGTGGGGCGGTGTATTGATCTAGTGGCGAGTGCGTGGGCGTCAATCAGGACCCCGGACTCTAATCAAGTGGAGGGCCTTCAACCTAAATCCAACCGTTACACCCCCCCCCCCCTCCTTTATCCCCCCTTCCAATTCTCGCCTGCTTCAACTGTTTGTCATTCACCATGTCCACTGAAAAAATAGGGAGTTGAAAGAGATCCTTTAAGCCTCCAAAGGGAGTAGGTTTCTTGGTCCATTCCTGAATTACGGAATTCCTGAACTAGAAGGAGCGGAGGATCGTCGTGGTGGTATGTGGGGTGGCGTGGGTGGTTCCTCCCTTTTTTTTTTTTTTTGGGGGGGGGGCCGCCGGGGGGGGGCGGGGGGGGGGGGGGGCTTTAAACCAGTGAAACAACGACTTTAACTACACATTAAACAATTACTACGACGATCATTAGTATTTTGCGTCAAATGATGTGTAACACTTTCCACTCCATAATTCGCCCGGAGGGCAGGGATGCCGCCAGTGTGACAAAAGGTGAAAAATGTGAAAATTTGCTATTAGTAAAAAAAATGTGAATAATGTGTAAATTTGCTATTGGTAAAACGAAATGTGAAAATTTTCTATTGTTAAAAAAATATATGTGATAGCAAACTACTAAAAAATATGCGTGTGGAATCAAACAGCTGAATTTGTGGTAAGAATTTGTGACATTTTCGTGATAAGTAACATAGTTAATAACAAGTTTAATATCTTTTCATAGCATACTGGGTGCGCGGTGTATCTTGAGTCCTGCAAGTATTTTGTGATCGGCTACGTCTTCCTGGATGGGGTGGCTTTAATCGATGGCAGCCATTGTTTTTGTAACCATCTTGGATATCAACAAGGCACTCTGCCACTGAAAACGTACAATCGATTATCTGTGTTCGTTCTGCGGAGAACTCAAGATAGGCCGCGCACACTATAAGTGTGTTGTTAATAAATACATGAGCGTAATAATTATGCGGATGCATCCTGAAACAGCAAAAAAAAAAAATAATAATGAAATTGATAGAGACATTACAAAGATTAGGCTACTTGTAGTAAAGAAATATTTGTATTGTATTGTAGTGGGTGGGATGCAGAAAAAATGAAAAAAAATAAAGTATGGAAAAGATGTGAAAAAAAAGAAAAGTAGGTGTGCGAAAAATGTGAAAAACAGGAAAGTGAAAAATGCAACCTTACATTCTGAAGTACAAACTTTTAGCGTTTTTTGAACCTTAAATTTGTAGCAGTTGCTTGAATATCGCCGTAAACATACCAACAAAATAAAAACAGGAATCGGTTTGACATCTTTAATGGGGATTAAAATTCTCCAGAAAAATCTGAATCACCCAAGTACTCTACGAGTAGGACGTCAGATATTTTGTCCTTTTGACCATTTTTGCACCCTGCCGTCAGCCATGGCAGAACATGGCTGGAAGTTAAGACAGGTCTTAGAAGCAACCCCCGAATAACGAACGGGCTTTCCTGCAGCACCGTTCTGTACTGCGGGATATAATGTTTTTCTTTTCGATTTTTCTTATAGATATTGAATTACAATGGAAATCTTTATGATCACATTGTATCTATCCGTTTATTACCTACTTCTCAACGTGTGTGGCGCTAATTGGGGTAGCGTCATTTAATTTAAGCTTATTAGTATTTAAGGGGGAAGCGGGGGAGGAAGGGGACATTTCTAACTCCATTCAGTTATTTGCTTATTTCACTTCAAGTCAATGGAATTTTTTCGAAATTCTTTTTACAAACGATATTTTACAAAAGATAGATAATATGATTTTTTTACGTTCAAAAGGGTAGTTTGTCGGCCTGCGTCTATGTACTCTAGTTGTAAGGTCGCTAAGGAAGTGGACGATTATTCACAAGGCACAATGCTCGATCCTAATTCACTCCTTACTGTATAGCTAGGGGACCATGCACATAGCGTTTGCATATTAGGCTATCAGCTGAATTTATCCTTCTGCTGCACTTCGTAGTCAGGGAACCAACCTTTCAGTCAGATCCCACACACCAATTAACTCGAGCTCACGATTCTGTCCCGTTTTATACCCACTCGGGCCGGGGCAGAACAATAGGCTCTTGCCTGAGGCTACTGGCGAACTGGTTCAATCCGCTGCCAACTGGGTTGCAGTGAACCCGTGTTTCCACCTGGCGGCTGGCAGCTGTCCAATTTATGAGTCTGCAGTAAAGGGAAGGCTGGTAAGCCACCATGATTGAGGCAAGTCGAACTACGAAGTGTTTGCTTCGTGAGTTGCGTTCTGCCGATCATGTAAGCCGGTTACACAGTAAGGCAACGTCACGTATCTCCATTTTCACCTAGTCGTGTAGAACAAACCTTAATAGGTTCACTTTAACCATAAGTGTTAGGTTTGATAAATAGGGATGACCGTCCGGTAAATCCTCTGTAATTCAGATACTGTATAATTCTGTGAAGAATACCTATTTGGCATAGTACTTTTTTGTAAATACTATCTGAAACAAAACCCACAAGGGTGAAAGAACCCGCCGAGTTTCAGCCAATCAAAACAGTAATATCAGGGGGAAAAAATGGCTGCCGCCAAATTTCTACATGGTGTACGGTACCAACCCTAACCGAAAATTGTTCCCTTTCGAAAGTAGTGATATCACCCCCGACAACGAACAACTATTGCTTCTCAGGGCGAAAGCCTGCCTATTTTCAACAATTTTCAAGCTGTTTCGCCGCTTATGTATTTATCTTCACCATTGTGAACTACGCTCTGCTCTGGTTTCTGTTATAGTGATTTCACACGGAATAATGTTTGCGTGCCATGCCGCGCCCGCGGATTTCACACGGAATAATGTTTGCATGCCGTGCCGTCCGCGAGCCACGACGGCCGCTACGCAACAACCGGCCAGCCCGGCCCAGCACGGGTTGGCGCTGCTCGGCACGCTTTAATTAACACGGCGAACGCGCGCCGTGCCGCGCTGCTAGAAATGCTAACAAAGCTTCATTGTAGTTAAAAATTCTCGCCACCGGTTGTTGTGAAAACAAGGAGGCCGACAACGGCCGCTTGTAATTAAACCGTCTGAAATCAAGTCACGCTTGCCCTCCAGAATCTGGTAAAGCCCAGCCCGAGACGAATTATTCTGTGTGAAATCACTATTAAAGTACCAAAGCCAGTTCAAAGGGTTCAAAAGGTTTTACAGCGAGTGTTAAACTGCTTCTGTCATCTGCCCGAGGAAGACAGTATCGATATGGCCCAAAACTAGTGGCCGCCATGCTGGAATTGAACAATGACCTACTTACAATGAAGTCTGAAAATTGCACTTGGCGGGCGGACCACTAGCATGGTCCTTGATTTAATAAATACGGATGCAAACCTATTTACGTTGCCTTTTGGACTTATATGTCAGACTGCATCAGCGTGGAATCGAACCCCGGGACCTTTGAAATCAAAGGCCAAGGTCCTACCGCTGAGCCATACTGACACGGCCTTGATTTATTTGCCCTTATACACATAACAAAATATTTTGTACTTTTTTTGTGTAATACTATTGCAATATTTGTTGCCCTCATCTTGATTCTTGCATGATTTGCTTTATCTGCATGAGACTACTGCATGAAAAATTGTACCACATTGCACTATTTGTTGCCCTTATGTGTTATTAGCAGTCATACTCGATTTCGACCGGTGTTTTGTTTCGCATTGACCGTCCAGAGCTTGGTTTGACGGGCAATTTGCCTTCTTTTCGATTTATGGTTTTGTTTTGCCCGTGGTTGTTTCCCAGTTTTCGCTCGGTGTTTCCTGGACGATCGCTGAGACGCGTAATTTGTCTTCCTGTAATACTGTGTCCCTTTCCTCCAGTCCTCTCCCTCCTTTCTCCATTCCCCTATCCTCCCATTCTTTTGCTTCGGCTGTTGACTTATAGTATGTGACAGTCGCTTTGCTCAACTCAATCATTTGTCGACTCCATCTCTTTTGCTCGAGTTCTCACTTTTAGGCTTAGAACAATATACAACAGAGACTTGCTCAAAATTGTCAATTGTTGACTATACTTTGCTTTGCTTTCATCTTTCGGCTCTGAAATTTGGCTTGTAGTGGAAAAGTTAAGTTAAAGTTATATCATAGAAAAACCCCATAGGGGATTAGAGACCCATCAAGTTTTCACCACAGAAAGTAGTGATATCAGAGCCAAAATGGCTCTGATATCACTGTGTGTGGTGCGAACCGCGATCACTCAAGCTTAACTGACAATTACCGAGGTGTCAGTTAAGATTGAGTGGTCAGGGTTGGAACTGAAAACTTGGTGGCAGCCATTTTGGCTCTGATATCACTACTTTCTATGACGTGTATTGAGCTAGGCTGTAGAAAAAGCACGATGACGGACATAAACGCCGTAGACTTTTTAATTTCTAAGTAGAGAATTGTAGATAATGATGCTTAGAATTGTAGGTCTCTATTTAATTTATAGTTTCCCGTATCTCCCTTGCATTTAACACGGCGGTTGGCAGCCATGTTGAATTTCTGGAGTATACAAATTCTACTAGTATGTTCGATTTCCTTTAGAAAAGTAAAATGAAAGGTAACAAGATTAACTTCTTCCTCAACAGTTAAGCCTCCTGAAAAGGGATGACCGATGTGCATTCAGTTATGCTTTATTTCAGTTACTATTTTTCTTGTATTGCGATAGGCTGAGAGAAAGCAAAATGGCGGACGTGAACGCCACATTAGACTTTCAATTACCTGGTTACAAATTTATACGTATTACAGTTTTATGAACACTTGTTTATATTTAATTTATAGTGGGGGGGGGGCCCCCCCCCCCCCCTTCCTCTACTCAGATTCGGATTAAAGAATCCAAATAAAGACTGTTGGAAGACGATCGGAATTTAAATCAAACAATAATTTCAACGAAAACAATTTTGGTTTACGTAGTGAGTAAAGTTGCAGAGTAACTGATTACTCGTTAACAATTGTTGCTAGGATAACATTCAAATTATATTTGTGTGGGGAAGACCTGGTCCTTGTCCTCGTCCTTACGCACACCGCACACAACAACAGAATTCAACCAACTTTACGCAGCGCAAGAATAACTTTGGGGTAGAATTTCGGTCTTATTTTGGTAGTTTTTTTTTTTAATTTGTATACATGAGGACAAAGTATGTCTTCTTCCTTCCCCCAGCCATAAATAACGCTTAACAAACGACAGAGTCTCAGGAGGCGCCCGGTGCATCGACAGGGTTCGTCGCATGCAGCATGATTGGTTCCGGGGCTTTGCATCGACACGTCGGTTGTTGCTGGCAAGAGAGACTCCCGTCCTTTGGTCATTGGTCCCGGTGCGTCGGTGCGGTTCCAGTACTCCTTCTGCCTGTAGCGCCGTCTCCTGGCGACACTTGGCTGCAACTACTCCGTCCTCCCTTTCCGTGCAAGAACCATAGATTCTATACTCCGGCTTTTGAAAATGTCTGTACATACGACTGATTGTTTAAACTTCATGTATTTAACTTCCTATTCTTGTATCAATACATACTTGATGTATCTTAGATGCTCGTGCCAATTGTTACCTGTCCTTAACGACCAACTTAGGGTAGTTAGGCCTACTAAGTGAAGCCTACTATGGCATTCCAACCATCCACCCCAACCAACCCTGATGTCACCCATTTTTGGCCTACTAATTTACAACCTCTTTTCCTCTCTAACTGACCAGCCCAATTAGTTATTAACTTACTTGTTTAGGGACCATTATAAAGCCGTGAATTTGTCATCATACTTTAGCGCATCATCATCAAATTTATAATTAAACCCGAACCAAAATGGCAGAAAGGTGATTCTCGACTCCGTTTAATCCGTAACTTACGTTGTCCGGTGTGTCAACCATCTAAACGTTACCATGCGATAAACGTTACCACCGGTTGGCAGAAAACTGAACCAAAAGTTTTAACTGGGGCAATGACGCAATGATGCGATGAACATTAATATTAGACGGTGAATAAAAGGACCAGTCATTAAATATACAACCATTTATGATTTTTTTTTTCCCTTTTATTAACATGATTGCTGTATACCAGCTTTGATATTTTCTCCAGGCGTACAGCAATTCTTGTTTGCTGTGTTTAGTTTGCCAATTTCTGCTCCAAGACAGAAGTGTGAAAGGAAACGAACAGGTTGTAGATAAAGAGATAAGCCCAACAGCTTGCCTCCCCCGTCTTTTCCCTCCCGCCATTTTTATTGAAGTGCGGGGCTGTGAAAAACCGTCATATGACTTCCTCCCTCAGGGCTAGTCGTTAGTGACATCTGCTTCCCAAACGGCCAGTAATTGGCCACCGTTTTTTTTTTCCTCTTCTTTCCTTTTTTCCCATTTTGTGATGTTCCTCCTTTTCTCTTTTGTGTCACGGATTTTGTCACTCGTGTCTCTTCGTATTTTCCCCCTTTTTATACCATTTTTAACGTCCGTGTCTCGACTTTTATCCTGGCACGTGCGAGAGGGAGCAGTGTGAGTTGTGTGGACATAGAACTCATTTTTGTCGATGACGAATTTATATTTTTCTATGCAACCAGGCTTGGGGGAGTAGTAAAGGAAGAAGAAGCCCATCCTGTAGTATTTTAGGATTAAATTGACCCAAAAGCACAAAACGCAAAAATATGAACTGATCACGCCTGGTAAATTACTTGTCGAAAACACGAAGAAAGAATGGCTGCCACATCGCCCACTACATCGCTTAAGATGTATTGATCATGCCTGGTAAATTACCTTTGTAAAACACGAAGAAACAATGGCTGCCACATCGCCTACTACATCGCTTAAGATGTATTGATCGTGCCTGGTAAATTACTTTTGTAAAACACGAAGAAACAATGGCTGCCACATTGTCCACTACATTGCTTAAGATGCATTGAATGCCTGGTAAATTACTTTTGTAAACACGAAGAAACAATGGCTGCCACATCGCTTAAGATGTATTGATCCTGCCTGGCAAATTACTTTTGTAAAACACGAAGAAACAATGGTTACCATATCTCCTAATACATCCCTTAATTGATCATGTCTGGCAAATTACTTTTGTAAAACACGAAGAAACAATGGCTGCCATATCGCCTATTACATCGCTTAAGATGTATTGATCATGCCTGGTAAAAAATGGATACCACATCGCCCACTACATCACTTAAGATGATGATCACCCCTGGTAAATTGCTCTTCGAAAAGAGAAAGAAGCGCTGGTAACCACGTCACCCATTACATCGCTTAAGATCCATTGATCACGCCATGTAATTCATCATTTCGATAGCGTTGATGATATTCTAAACACAGCACCCACGTTCCAGATTCGCCGTCATCCAATAGGCTGATGTGGGTCACGTGATCTCGTTTCAGTTATGGAAATAACGGCGCTGCTGTGAATAGTGTTGTTACATTTTTTATTTACCGGTATTTTATTTGTATTGCTCGAAGATTTTACATGCTGCATCTAAGAGTTGAAAGGGTGAAAAAGACGCCTTTAAGTACCGTTTTCCATGCTACGTAAATTACTCTTCGAAAAGACGAAGAAACAATGGGTGCCACGTCACCTATTACATCGCTGACAGGTAGTGATCCGGCCTCGTAAGTTATTCTTCGAAAAGTCAACGAAACAATGGCTGCCACCCCGCCCACTGCATCGTTTAAAAAAAATTAATTTCTTTTGAGCCTTAAGTCAGCCGAAGCAATTTAATGCTCGTATGGCTAAACCTGCTCAATTTTGGACATTGCCAGACTTTTTAGAGAATAAGAAATATATGGTAAAGGGAGGTGCCGACCCGGGAAACCTCCGATTACCGTAGGGGCCGAAAGATTATCCAGAAGTGGCCAAAATAGTTCCCATAATCGCTGAAGGAGTGAGGTAGCCTCTCACGCTACGCTGGCCGGCAGTCCTGGCGGGGACTTTGCCAACATCCCCTTTCCAGTGGTTCGACCAGATCCGCAAACCTCTAGCGCACAAGACTGAGCTCGCTCACCGCTTAGCCACGATGACCCAGCTTAAGCTCCATTTATCATGGCACATAAATTACTCTTTAAAAAAATGAAGAAACATTGGCTGCCACATCGTCCATTACATAGGCACCATACACCAAAACTCATCAACGCAGGGCCAGCTGAGATAAAGCTTGCTGTGCTCTTCCGTGGGTTTACGACAGTACGACAACGAATGGGAAAATGTGAAAACACGGCTTCCTACTAGACCGTCGTTATGCCGGAAACAGTTAGTCAGCCTAAAATGAGTTGTTTTTCATCTGAATTTTAATTTTTTTGAGTCCCCAGCATCGTTAATTTTGGGCACCCTTGCCTCCTGAATCCCTGTACGTTCCCTCTCCCAGCTCTGACATTGCAGAAAAGAATGGTCGTGTTCCGAATGGTGGTGAGTTGAAATAATGTCAGATGTGGGGGGAAGATTTTCGCTAAATATTCTCAGATTCCGGGCGTATCTAAACAGTGCAAAGATTCCATACCAAAGCTACGAAGGGGCGCCTTGACAATTACAATAAAAAGTCGGCAAATAAAGATCTGATTTTAACGTTTAGAACGTGCGCGCCATTTTCACCCGGCCCGCGAAATGAAAGGCGACAGCTGTTGGCCTCATAATCGAAAGTCGTTTGTTTTCATTACGCGAGAAATTGGCCGCTTTCGAAGCAATTATGACGAGAAGCTGTTGATTGCGTAACAGCTTGCAACACAAACTGAATGCTGACTGTCGAAATTCCTTTGTTCCCCCCTTCGGTCTCGTTTTTGACTAGGGTTACAGTGCGTGCAGTGCTGGGGTGGCAGTGTTAAATCAAGTACGTGCAGCATTACGTAAAGCAGCCCCTCTTACGTACAATTTTTAAGGAAAAAAATCCAGAGCGTCGTAAAGGTGACGGTGTGTCCATGATAGCATAAAAAAGCTACCAAGAATATACAAAAAAGTGCAACAAAAAAATCCTAAATATGAGACACATCAATAAAGAAAATATCACAAGGTAAAGGGATATTTTCTTTTTGTCTTTTTTCTTTATTCATTACTCGCATTATTTCTAGTGTGGTGGCCAAGGAGCAATGTTCCTCCTTGTGTATGTTTGTGACCTCTACGTCACCACTGAGAAAGACTGAACGGCTCGGCTGGAGCTTTTAGCCAGTATCCGCCCCGGTAGCGCAGTGGTTAGAGCGCCCGGCCTATTCAGCTGAAAGTCCTGGGTTCGAGTCCCAGTCTGGACAGTTGTCTTTTCTTTCGTTCTCAAATAAGTGTATCTTGTATCCTCACAAGGCCAGTCTTTAATGCAGAATGTTTGCTCGGTATGAGACATATCAGTTGTCAGGAACGTCTCCAGCAATTAAGTATTCGTTCACTTACTTGGCGAAGGCAAAGGAGGGGGGTTATTTATATGTTTCGAATGATCCGTGGTGTTGATTTTTGGTTTCCTAACATATTTTTTGGCCCTCTTCTCTTGTGAATATAACACCCGAAGATCACCATACAAACTTGCCATTAAAAATCCCCACTACAGTCCTACTCGAAGTTCTTTTTCCCACCGTTTGGTCCATCTTTGGAACTCCCTACCCGATTCTGTAGTTACTGCTGCCTACCTAATACGGTTTAAGGATACTTTGAACCGCGACGCATCTGACGATTTAAAATATTACTGTGAGCCTTTAATGAGCTTTGGTATGATAACGTGAAAATCCATCATTGTCTTCAGGACCTATTTTTGGTTAACAAATTTCGCTACTCATGTTGGCTAGTCATGTGTAAGTATTGTACTACTATTATTTTTTATGGTTTTACTGGATTAGAGTTTTTATTTTTGGTTATTTGTTTCTCAGATGTTTACACACATTTGTCTCTTTATATTGGGTAATTTTGCTCGCTACCGAAACCGAAACGTTATTTATTATTGTGTAATTGGCTACAGCCCCATTCCATTTCGAAACTGACCATCTATTGTTTTCTTAAATAAATGAATAAAATAAATGATAATATTACCGCACGTTCCAACTATCGTTTTGGGTGGCGACCCCATGCGGCCAAATGTGGAACGACTGATAACCCCCAGTAACTATTTTCTGGGGTAATTCACATTAAAAATACGTTGAATAGGTTTTAACCCAATAGATGGGTACAAAATATTATCATTCGTGCTACGAATAGCCCAGGCGTGAGCCTTAACGAGTGTTCACGAGCATAAAGTGATGAAGCAAATGGCGTCTTCAAGCCAAGGCCTACTGGGGTAGAATTCGTGTGTTTCGAATCCTGACTCAACGCCAGTGTACTCCCCCTCCCCGCCCTCCGGCCCCCATAATGAAATTTAGCTATTGATTACTCGGTGTTTACTTTACCCACGTGAGAAACAAGATGGCCACCAAAGTAAAAACAAAACACGTTCAAAGACAAATTTTAGACGGATTTCCGGTGAAAGATTGTTTATAAACTCGGCTTCTCTTTCTATCCATCTGTTTGTATTATTAGAAAAACTGAATATTCAACTCTTTTTATTATGATCAGACGCATTCTGTTGTTTATA